>VYZX01010787.1:8525-37818 GCA_013401335.1 Brachypteracias leptosomus
GACAGTGCCATCTCACAGGTCAGGAGTGTCTTGCCACCCTGCCAAAGGGTCCCAGCTCAGAGGCAGCTAAAGCCTTGAGTTGGTAGCAGTATCCCTGTGCTGGACATTAAAGGAAATAATCCCATATTTTCCTTTCAGACTGTGTTCAGATTGCCTCTGTGCTCTGGGGCTGCCTTAGCAATGCTTGCTCATGGCAGGCAAAATCCAGGTCTTGGATTATGTTAAATCCTTCCTAGGCCTTGCTTTATGTCCCATCTTCATCAAGCAGAGGAAAGGAACTGTACATCCAGCGGCAACTTGAAGCCAAGAAGGAGCAGGCCAGCAGAAGCTGACAGTGTCCACGTCGACTTGTGACCCACCTGGAGATCCCAGTATGATCTCGGGAGGCACGATGGGGTTCAGCAGTACAGAAGAAAGGTGCTTCTCTCCCTGAAGACTACACTGCTAGAACTATGCTCGAGGCACTGCTGCTTTCTGCCAGCTGAGCTAATGTTAAAAGCATAGACTGTCTCCATGAAAAATCCTCAAGGAAAACAAACTTCTGCCATTATGTGAAGAGGAGGAGAGTGGCAGCTGAAGTCTGTGCACCAGCCTTTACTGGCCAGGTTAGGCCAGGCAGGGGCAGAAGAGAGCTTCCTATGGCTCTTCATCCCCTCAGTTCAGCACATGCACAGCTTCAGACATAGGCTTGGATTTCTGAAGACTAAGATTTGGTTTTAATCATGTCTTTAAGAGAATGTAACAAAAAGATGTGAGCATATTGGTATATGAATACCTAATGGGGCAAATCCAGCCCCAGTGCCCTGCCCCAGCCCCCCTGGCCCTTATGCCTGCATGATGTCAGTATGGCATTTTTCTTGGAAGACTCCCCTTTAATGATTGTTTTTCCTCATAACTCATGTACTCATGCACCTAGAATTGAAGTGGGTTTTCCATCCTACTTCCTCATCTCTTCTCTGTGATCATGTAGGTAAAACCACAGGGTACCCTGTGGTGTGTGCCTCCCATGTCCTTTCTCATGGGCAATGGAGCATCTACTCCTAATGGCCTAGACGTGCCCATACAGGTGGGAAGTAGGACATGTTTTCTTTCATTTGCTGGACCTCCTGGGACAGCTCCTCCACAGCCAAAATGTGGGCCCATAGGGAGTTGGTATTTTGTTTATATTTGGGGAATTTGTCAGCCCATTCATCCACCATTTGTCCCTGCCCATTTCTCACAACTGAGAACAAGTTGGCATATGATGCTGGTGCACTTTGTAGAAACTTCCACCATATGGGTGGTGTACATTGGATTTGATCTGTATCCATGGGTGAGTGCTCATCATTCAGATCATTATAAATTATCTCCAGCACAGCTAATTCCCTCAGGTATTCAATATCTCTCTCCATGGTGGTCCACTTGCCTGGGTGACAGGTAACATCCTACTTGAAGGGGTACCTTTCCTTTACGTGTGACAGAAGTCACCTCCAAAGGCATCTGTTTTCCAATTTCCTTGTCAATATCCCCTTCTCTAGACAGGGATCCCAGCTGCTTGGCCTCTTTCCTCTCTAATTCTAACCTACCAGTCCCATTATCCCAGCATTGGAGCAGCCAGGTGACAATCTGCTCACCTGAATAATGGCTGAAATCCTTTTTGCATAGCTCACACCTCACTCAGGAATGGGAATCAGGTGATCACCTCTGGCTCTTCCTCCTGTTCTCATGATGGTCCTAGTTCAACTTCATCCCTCACTATGCAAACTCATTTTTTTTTGTGCATTTATTTTTATGTATAGGGTAACTGATACTGGCATAGGTTGGCTCTCTGGTTCAGTTGCAGTACCAGCAGGTATGTTTTTAGGCTCAGAGACCTTTTCTTCCCTTTGAGAGCACTGAATAGTGTTGAGGAGGACGTGGTAGGTGTTGGCAAGTCCCCAACATATTGCAGTAATTTCTGTCTCTCAGGAATAGTCAGGTCAACAACACACTTTTTCTAAAGTCCCAGTTTACTGGGACTCTGCACTTGTTCAGGGGTGAAATTCCAAAACACTGGAGGTGACCACTGGTCTAGGCACTTGCCCATGCTCTCCCACGCACCTTGCCACTCACAACTATCCAGCCTTAGGGTAGATCTCTGGGTGATATTATTGGAAAAAAAAGAAGTATAACCCTAAACAAGATTTGGCAAACATTCAGAAAGCATAGCACTGAGAGCATGCTGGCTTGGATGTTTCAAGGGTAGCCAAAATTCTCAAAAGCTGAGGGTCTCCTCCTCTGTCTCACCCATAGATTGGGTGAGATCACTAATAAATGACAAGGCCGCATACATATACCAGTTTAACCTCATGAGCAGGTTAATCAGAATCATAAGTCAACAATATCCTGTAAAGCAACATGAGACTCCTGACCCATTCCCCAGAGATGATAAACACCATCACTGGAAACACAGAGGATATTAGGATTTATACAACACCACTACGCAAACAAATGGACAAGCACTGTGGATATGCACTACTTAAGCAATATAAAAAAAAAAAAAAAGTGTGTATAACAAAATTGGTTTAACACACTTTGGTCAAATTTTGTCATTATCTCAACCCTTTGGGCCCCATGTTGGGTGCCAAAAAGGACCATTATGGTTTAGAACCTGCCAGGACCTGAGTACTACGTGGCTGCTCACCTGCTGCCCCCCCCAGAATGGGAAGAAGAGGGAGGAAAATACAAACCCCGTAGGTTGCAATAAAGAGAATTTAATATAACAACACAAAAGAAGTAAAAAAGAACAGCAATAACTGTAGCAGTAACAAAACAATATATAAACAAAGAGATATAGGCCACATAGACTGCATTAGCTCTGTTTCTTCTTAAAGGGAATTTGACCAGTAGACATAAAGTCAGTATGGTATCGGATAACCTATTGGCTGGTTCAGCTGCCCATTCCGGCTCCATCCCATCTTCTGGTGAAAATTAACCCTATCCTAGCCAAATCAGGACATTCATGCACAGTCATTTTTAATCCCAAAGATTTTTGAGTACAAAAAGACATATTGACTTAGAATATTGCATCTGATTATGCTGTACATAAAAACATACTTGCAATAATGGACACATCAAAAATAGTACAAGATCCATTATTAGGGTGAAGGAAGATCCTTACTGTCCAGCAGAACTGCTTCAATATGCCTGCTAGTTTGCAGGCCTGGAGCTCAATACAGAGAGCTCAGTTCTTCCCTGCTCTTCACCCTATGGACAGATCCTGGAGCCAATCAGCATAATTGCTCTGGGAAAAGCAAACAACCTCCTCTTTCCTTCTGTCTCTGCCACTGTGACTGGGAACAGCATCTTCCTGTTACCAGGCACTGGGTTGATAGGTGGTAGCAGATGATTTTCTTCTCTCTGTTGAGGTCCCTTGCTTGGCACCGCATATTGTAATTGGCACATTCCCAGTATGAGGTTTCTCTCTCCTGGTACAGATCTCTATTTAAGGTCTAGAGATGTTTTCTGAAATCAGTTTACTCCAGTTTACAGAACATGTAGTTCATATGATCTGCACAGAGAAAGACTAGCTGCAAACTGAACGTGCTGGTACAACTTATCACATGGAAACATACAAAGACTCATCATGGTTTAGAGGGTGACAGTTAAGAGATCAGACCTCTGCAAGGAACCCTCACTTCTCCCTACTCCCAAAAAATAAGCAATATGGGGATCCTCACAATACTAGTAACATTTGGTCATTTGCTCACTGTTAAGGTATGGTGATACAGCAATGCCCAATATCTAAAGAACCTTGCCAAGAAGCCTGCCCATCTGTTTTCACAACAAAGAGTAACCAGAAGTCATCCTAATGAACACTTCACTGACTTAGCAAATGCAGCCTACATTTGCAGGCTGGGGAACTGCCCTTCCCAGGACCAATACACCCCCCAAGAGCCATACACTGCAATCAGCAGAGGCCAGAGGCTCAGAAAGCATCTCCTCTCCTCTCTACTGCAAATAGTCTTCCAAGGGCACTGTCCTGACTCATTTGGGAAACGTGCACTGCTCTGCCACCTTAGAAACAGCTGGATGTGAAGACCTGAAAGGGTCCCAAATTTATGGCCTTTTATATTCCTATATTCCCCACATACTGTCAAAGTGTTGGGTTATCATATGTATGGAAAAAATGCTACTCTGGTAATCTGAACAGTCTCCTGCTATTCAGGCAACTAATAAATTAATTATTAGAGGACTAAATTTTTCTCGGTGCAAACTTGTTTACTGGCCAGTAAATACCCAATACTGAAATATCAGTTTCCAGTAATTTTGGGGGGAGAAAAATCCTCCAGGAAATTTGGACAATGCCCTTAACAACATGCTTTAACTTTTGGCCAGTCCTGAAAAGGTCAGGCAGTTGGACTAGATGATCACTGCAAGTCCCTTCCAACTGAAATTATTCTATTCTGATTTTATTCTATTGCAGATTCTTCAAAACTTGAGAAGTGAGGAAAGTTGCCAGAGCACTCTGCTCAACTGGGTCTACTGATATTGTATATTATTCAAGGAATAAAAAGCAACTCATGGTGACAAATATGGCCAACAAGTGCAATTTAGAGGGCTGCTTTAAGACCAGCATTATTAGAAGGCAGCACAAGACCCAGGTTTCATGTTTACATACCTGGCAAGCTCTCCTGCCTTGGTTCACCCATGTCAGCACTGAGTTCACTATCTCCACATACAGCCATGTTGTGCCAGAAGAATTAGAGGCAGGAGCTCAGGTAGATGCAAGACCAGACAGTCCTCTTAAAGCACAATAATTGCTGGACCAAATAACTCCAGTGATGATTCCTGACATGTTCAGTCTCTCCCCAACACACCCAAAAGCTATGTTGCATTCATATTATGTAATGAAGAAGGGAAGACATTGGTTGACTTACTCCTAATGTCACTGTGATCCACTTCAAATGTCTCGAGCCCTTGACCTGATCTAATCTACAGTGCATATAAGAAAACAAATAAAGTAATCATTAATAATATAGCTGCAATCCATCTTCTGGTAGAGATGACTAATTGAGAATGGGTTCACACCCTAATCTTACAGGAAATCTGGAGAATCTGAGTTACCCAGCTCTTCCCATCACAAACAAATTGTTAAGACAAATGTTAAGCTGCCTATGGTGAGTTTATATACTCTGTACATTACTTCAGATGGGGGCTTATACAGATAAGATGCTCAGCAGAGGCAGAGATGGCTTCCACAATCCCATATTTGATGATGGACTTCTTCCTTGTCAAAAGGAATTGCCCTAAGTTTTACTAAGAAAGCATTTAGAAGGGTGTAAGACACCACTCAGTGTTTTCAAATCTTCACAACAGTCAAAGCTGGCTGCCCAAGCTGCCTGTCTCCAACTGTTTGGGAAGAATCACAGAATGTCTAGATTGGAAAAGACCTGTACGACCATTCAGTCCAATCTTCAACCCAACACTACCACATCCACCCCTTAAACCATATCCCTGAACACCTCATCTAATCAGCTCTTAAACACCTCCACGGATAGGGACTGCACCACTGCCCTGGGCAATCCATTCCAACACCCAATACCCTGCTCAGCAAAGAATTTCTTCCCAATACCCAAGCAAAACCTCCCCTGGTGCAGCTTGAATCCATTTCCCCTTGTCCTACCATCTGTTGCTGGGTTAAACAGGCCTATTCCCACCTCTCTACAACCTCCCTTCAGGTAGCCATAGAGAGCAACAAGGTCTGCCCTGAGCTTCCTTTTCTCCAGGCTAAACAACCCTAGTTCCCACAGACGCTGCTCATAAGACACGTGCTCAAGGTCCTTCATCAGTTTTGTTGCTCTTCTCTGGACACACTCCAGTGTCTCAATGTCCTTCTTGTGATGAGGGGCCCAAAATTGAACACAGTATTTGAGATGTGGCCTCACCAGTGCTGAGTACAGGGGCAGGATCACTTCCCTGGACATAGTGACAACACTATTCGTAATATAGGCCAGGATACCCTTGGCCTTCTTGGCCACCTGGGCACACTGCTGGCTCATATTCAGCTGGCTGTCAATCAACACCCCCAGGTCCCTCTCCAATGAGCAGCTACCCAGCCACTCTTTCCCAAGTCTGTAGCGTTGCCGGGGGTTGTTGTGGCCAAAGTGCGGAACCCAGCATATGGCCTTATTGAACTTCATACAGTTAGTCTCAGCCCATTAATCTAGTCTGTCTAGATCTCTCTGCAGAACCTCTCTACGCTCTAGCAGAGCAACACTTCCACCCAGTGTCATCTGCAAACTTACTAAGGGTACACTCAATCCCCTCATCCAGGGCATCAATAAAGATGTTAAACAGGACCGGTCCCAGTACAGAGCCCTGAAGAATACCACTCATGACTGGCCGCCAGCTGGAATTAACTCCATTAAATACTACTCCCTGGGCCTAGTCTTCTAGCCACTTTTTCACCCAGCAAAGAGTATGCCCATCCCGGCCCCAAGCAGACAGTTTCTTTAGAATGCTGTGGGATATGGTGTCAAAAGCCTTACTAAAGTCCAGATAGACAACATCCACAGCCNTTTTTCAACAGGCCATAGACTCTCCTTTTTTCACTGAACTGCAGCCAGAGTTCCCTGTTCAGCCAGGCCGGTCTTTTCTGCCAGCAGCTTGACTTGTGACACAAGGGCACAGCTTGCTCCTGCACCTTTGAGATTTCCTTCCTAAAGAATGTCCAGCTTTCCTGGACTCCATCAAGCAGTCTCCTAAACAAGTCAAAGTCTGTCTTTCAGAAGTCCAAGGTGGCAGTTCTGCTGCTTCCCCTCCTTGCTTCACTAAGAATAGAGAACTCAATCATTTTATGATCGCTGTACCACAGTCAGCCTTCAACTGTTACATCGCCCACCAATCCTTCTGTTTACAAAAAGCAGGTCCAGCAGGGCATCCTCCCTGGTAGGTTTGCTCACCAGCTGTGTAAGGAGATTATCCTTGACACACTCCAGAAACCTCCTGGACTGTTCCCTCTCCACTGTGTTACATTTCCAGCAGGTATCTGGAACAAGAAAACAGACGGTGCATAAACCTGAGCCAATGCAGTGGCCAATCCTCTCAATGCTGAGGTGCTGTACCCTGACTTATTCTGGTATGAATAATGTTTTGGTTACACCTGTAGCTATGCTAACTACAACCTTAGGCAGAGTAACAGACCTTTGGATGGCAAATGCTACGACTATAGGTAAAAAAAAAGGGCCCAAGACTTTTTTCAGAGTTTCCCCA
This sequence comes from Brachypteracias leptosomus, assembly GCA_013401335.1. Classification (NCBI taxonomy): domain Eukaryota; kingdom Metazoa; phylum Chordata; class Aves; order Coraciiformes; family Brachypteraciidae; genus Brachypteracias; species Brachypteracias leptosomus. Next base: position 15,759 of record VYZX01010787.1, read on the forward strand.
CCACCTTGTCCTGCATTTTTCTTGAGAACATAAAACAAGACACTTTGTCATCTGATTCAGTGACTATTTTAAAGCTCTGCAATGAACTTGAAGCTCGTTAGCAATGAATTAAGTTGATGGTCAAGGAACCAAGGACAATTTTTACAGAGCATCTCCAGGCAGTTTTTTCAAGCCATATGTTCTCTTTTTTTCCTAAACACTGAACACATCTTACAGTCTTTAGAAAGTCAACTGCCTGTTTCCCCATAAAAAACCCACAAAACCAGAGCATTACCTAATGAAACACATAAAGAGCCACTCTCATACAAAGGGAGCACATTTCAGGATTCTGCTCACCTGTTTTACTTGAGGATGTAATAGCATGGGAAAGAAATGTTGAAGGATTTACAAATTAATCAGCCAGACCAAGGATGTGGATTAGGACTGCTAGCAGCACACACCTCCAGGACAATATCTGCAGCTCAACTTACTGCAGATGAAATGAAACACACTTTGGGAATGCAAATAAATTAGGATGCCAAAAAAAGTAATTCGAATTGGACCATCAGGGCTTTAAATTTTGTTAGTTACTTACATGACCTTTATTTAATTGTAAACGTAGCACAATACCTAGTATGATCACTGATTTGGACTTCTTTTTACTGGTATTTTAAAAATTAGGCTTGATAACTTATTCTAACAGGCTTTCAGGTCATGTCTATATTATAGATATGCATATCTTTATGCACTTGCACATTTATGCACACTCTGTAACAGATTTGCAGAACAGTGAGATCTTTCATATACATAAAAACAAGGGTGAGATTTTCATTCAGATGACCAGTATGGAAGAGATAAGCAGAACAAGACAGCTAATCAGTTGTTCTCCATTTCAATCAATAAGCACAAAAAGAGCTTGGGTTTTTTACTGGGGGCATTGTCTGACATCAAACAATTTGTAGATAAGAAAAATAAGTTCTCTTCGTGAAGGCATACAAGCAAGTATTTCCATGTAAAAGATGAAACAGCATTAACTAACTGTAACACTTCTTCCCTTGCCTAGCCACTAGAGTATGTTCATTAAGATGCATTGCTAATATATAATTACATTATGCAGGCTGACAGATTTTGCACAGTCTGCTGTTTTGGTACTACAGAATGCAAGTCATTAATAGCCAACTGCCTCATTCAAATGAAACAAGACAATTATCAGCTGTAACTTACACAATTAATACTACTGCCAGCATTTTCAGCAGAGATTTGGTTCTCTTATAGCTTAGTTGAAGTCTTTAGGGAGCATGTTATTAGTATGTAAACATAATTAGCTGTAAACATCATTATCATACATCATTCCATTTATCATGCTGATCAGGAAGCACTTTCTATCAGCCTTTCAGCATGGTAACACTAATAAACCGGCAGGGGAATTTGACTGCTCCAGTTAGACGGGACCATGCTCATTGCAGAAACATTTATGTTGCTTTCCAGCTGAGCCCATGGCAATTTTCTAAATAGGCACGAGGCTCGTGCTAACCTCTGAGTTTGGGGTACATCATATTTGAGCTTGGGGTACACTGTATTTGACACTGCTTGCTTGTAGTTGATTTTATGTTCTCCCATAATTCTCTGCTCCTTGCTCCTCTCCAAGACTGAGCAAATGCCTTTTAAGTGTCCAGGCTAATGGAGATGCCGCAAAGGAAGCAGGTGGCAACTGGATTCAGCATGATCATGACCTTTACTGGTACTAAAAATCATGTCCATGTCATATCATAGATAACAGGCAACACACAGCATCACTTTTAGTCCACAAAAATAGACTTGGGCCAGGTATAAACAGACAACAGTTAAACAGATGTCAACCCACACTATATTGAATTATATCTAAGATGGGTAAAAGGTTTTAAAAAGTGAACACCATTAGGACTTATCAAACTTACACGTAAAACAGCCCACAGCTGGAGGCTTGTGTGCAGAGAAACTGACCTTGTGGACATCTTAGCCTTCACAGACCTACAGAATATACTGACATCAAAATATGATTAAATGAAGTAAAGGTCAGACCCCACATCAACCTCCTGCAAACTATGGCTTCATAATTCGTTTAAGCCAGCCTCATTCATGGTAATAAACTCATGCTGTGACCAAAAGGCATACTGCTGCTTCAGCTAGCTACCCACCCCTGCATCATTCTAGCAGAAGGACTCCAGCCAGGCAAGTAAGAGAATCAATCCCGCTAACAAGCACACAGGTGAAAAATCCTGATTGGTGATCAGCTCTTACCACATTTGGTGAGGGAGGAAAAGACCTGCTGTCTTCAACAGGATCAACCCAAAACAACCCTTAAATTACAGCAACAAACTTGATGTTCCTGCATCCCTGGAGGTTGCTCCAGTAGCTCCCATCTGTCCCCTTTCTGTGTCACAGCTACAGGTCTCACCTTCAACTCAGACAGTTAGTAGACATCTAAAACAGTCACAGGAAACAAGTTTAGGCTGGACACCTTCAAGCTCAAGAGGTATATATACCAAGTAGGCCTGTGGCCTCTACTGACCAGATTCAGCTTTTAGGTACCTGACAGCACAACTGCAGCACAGTTGATGCTTTTCTGCTTGATGCAAAGAAAAAGCAAGCTATATTCACTATGTTAATATATTGACCCATTATGGAATGTATTTTAGGCAACATAATCCCAGATCATTCTGATGTTGAATTTTGTTAAGACAAGGTGGCTGTGAGAAGTAAGTTAGTACAGCGGTTCAATCAATCATTCTCTTTAAATTCAAGAACTGTTCCTATCCAGACTGCTTAATTTCTCCCATGCATCTGCATTCACGCATCTTTTTTGCTCAGAAGAGCTTTCAAGAGCTCAAGTTTTTGATCCTAATTTTCCAAACTGCAGTAAAGCTGCTTCATGACCTCATCTGATGGCAAATGTACCATCATTACATAGTGGTTTCAAATCAGTTATACAATAACTAGTCATGATGTTTCTTGTTTTTAATCATTGATACACCAGGTGCCCTGTGTCTAATTAGAGCTATTTGTCTGCAAATATTGCTTTAACTGAGGTCAGCAACTGACTTGTTGAAGCAAGTGTGAATAAAATACACTGCAGAACAGCATCTGAGCATCAGCCCCTTCAAACATACCCCAGTGCATCAGCACTGACCTGCTTTCCCTTAAACCGAGCGCAGACTTCCGCTAAAAGAAATGAGCAGGCCAAAGGGACACACACTTAGGTTTGTAAGAGCAAAAATAATGGGCAACACAACTCTGAGGGCAAAATCTTTAGGCTGAAAATGCAAAGCAGCTCCAGCTGCAGGAACACAGACTACCACATGGGAGAGTAGAGGCTTCTGCTAGTTGCTGGGTTCAGGCTTTTGACTCAGCTACGAAAAACAACCCCAAACAACTGTTTTCATTTTGGTCACTATTCTCAGCAAAATAAAATAATCCCAGATTTTCTGTGGAACAGAGCAATTTGATTTGCCTGAAACAAGGTTTATCTTTGAAATCATTATTTTCTCTTATTATATGTACACACATACATATATATTCATCTGCATACATAAAATACCCATACTCTGAAAAAAAAAAAAAAAAGCTTCCCACTGTTTAATCATGTCAACCTTTTGAAGAATTTTGCTTCCTGTAAAAAAGCTTGGAGTTTCCTCTGGTTTGGCTTAACAGCATTAAAGGTTGCATTTCCAGGTAGATGGAAAATCTAGCTTACCCACAGCTTACCCCTTCTTCTCCACATTTAACAGTTTGCTGTTGTGACCACAAGAAAGTTGGCAACCACCACTAAAACTTTAACTCCCCCTCCAAAGCTCTATTTATCTAGCAAATACAATAAGCTTTCTCAGTGATATACTCCAACAATATTTAACAGAATTGCATAAGCAATGTTACACTTAAATCCACTGAAAATGCAACCAAATTCTCCCAGAGTCTGCCCTGGTGATAACTGACAATAGATTTCATTAATACTCACTTACCTGATTTTTTTGGTTTGTAGGCTTGTGCCCCACTAACACAAAGACAGTGGATAAGAAATCACTTCTATTAAAGAAGCTCCATTAGGCATCACAGATAACATACGAAGCGTGGCCATACTGTTGTCTATCCTCTATCACCCCTCATTCTCTAGAATAGATTCTCTAGAATCTCTTTCAGCAGCTACTTCCAGGCTGTAACCACAGAAGGAGCAGGATATATTCTGGTATTCTGCCATTGCGGTCAGACAAGCTAGTGGAGCATGGAAAAGGAAAGAAAAAAGAATTTAAAAGTATCTTGCAAAGTGGCCCAAACACTCAGAGCTGGTGAGGTTTCTCTGGACACAGTGTGATGCTGTACCAACGCAGCAATGAATCAACACGTTTATCCTGTATTACAGTGTATTCCCTGAGCTGTCCTACTCTCATAAGGCATCACATTGAATTTAGTTCTCATAGTTATTTTCTGCAAGCATTTGAAAAAGTGAGGAGACCAACTTGGTGATCATTTGAACAACCTACTTAGTTTCATTCATGGGCAAACACAATGTGCACATTGCTTTACACATCCCCAAAACGCAAGTTTTCATGCTAAAGAATGGCATTTTCTGCACAACTCAGAGTACCAACTCTCTGAAACAGGGAGCACCAAACACTCTATCCTATTCTTAGACAAGAACAGTAAAGAGACACAAAATTGCAGTAGCTACAAACAGTAGCTCTGTGTCCCATCCTGACAAATCTGCAGTGCCAGTTCTTCTTTTTCAAGGAACTTTTGCCAGTAATTCTGTTATTGTCAAAAATCCTTAAGACATCCAGACACGTATTTTCATTAGACACTTCATGGCTGGCTTCACATTTCAAAGACAGGATTACAGGCAGCAGGCAGCCCCGCAGTCACTGTAAGCCAAGCGAGCGGTTGCTGTTGGGACTAGTTTCAGCACAAGCCAGTTATGAGCTACTTGCAGGCACCCGCCCTGGCATGAGCATAAACATCGTTACAAAACCCATATTTGTGTAAAACAAATAATTTTGAAAAAGTTCCAAGCTGGATTTGAACATCTCAGTCTGGCAGGAGATGATACCTTGTCTCATGACGAGTTAACAACCTGTCCAGGATTTAGTATGCCCCAGAACAGCCAGCTGGTTTGTTGAGAGGCAACAGTGTCACCCAGGTCACATCCACAGGTGAAAGGAATTTTTGAAACAGGAGGCAATTGCTTTGCAGAAAAAAAATTTAAAAAGTAGTAATAATACAAAAATAAAATCAGAAGTCCCTCCTGACTGAGTTCACTATCACAAATGTATGGGGAAAGAAGACAAAGAGGACCTCCATATCCAGACCCTTCCCACAAATATGAGGTGAGGATGTGAGAACAAAGTTAAATAGCCAGAAGGATGCATGGTTCCCCCTGCACTTCTTTACACCTCCTCCTGTAAACTCGGGAACTGCACTGCTGATTGTCAAGGGAGCGTTGGCTTGTTTTCCAATTTCACATCTACCTTGCCCTGGATACTGTTACAGGTGATGTTAGCACAGAGGCAATTCATCAGACAATCCTGCTTCTGGGGGATGCTTTGGTACTGAGGTGCCTTAGCTGCCAGAGCTCCCCTAGCCCATCTGCATTGTACCCACATCTGTCTCAGAAGCTGTGTCTTCTCATGAGCAGCAGTGCCAAGGCAGATGCTAAAAGCAAAGCTGTGATGGGGACAGTTGTTGCCACTTCCATTCAAGATTTTTCAAAGAGCCACCAGTATTCATTGCTGGATCTCCAACAGCAGAAGGCCCAAGAGACCTATGACTGTATTAACCATTTAAACAACAAAGTTAAATTAAAAGTTTATGAATTCCTGTGAATCCTTAAAGAATTTTATTTTTTATTTCAAGCATGTAGGCCTTCAAAGGCTTCATCTTTTAAAATTATTTTTTTTTTAATCTTGAAAGACAGAATACAAGGAGATTAGACTGAGCATCTCCATGTCATCCCAATAGCCCAGGAACTTTAAAAAACCTATCATACCTTGCAAGGCTTTTAAGTTGGCGTGTGGTGGGTTTACCTTGGCTGGGTGCCCGGTGCCCACCCCTAGTCCCTCTATCACTTCCCCCACCCCCAACCTTCATCAGCAAGGCAAGCGGGGAGAGAATAAGATGGAAAAGAAGAACCCGTGGGTTATGATAAGAAGCAGTTTTAATAAACAGCAGAGAAAGCAAGGCCGCGGGCGTGTGAAGCAAAAGCAAGCAAAGCTGTTACTCTCTACTTCCCATCCGCAGGTGGTGTTGGGCCTGTCCCGGGAAGCAGGGCTCCAGAATGTGTACCAGTTGCTCAGAGGACAAACTTCTTCCCCCAAATCCCCCCATCCTCCTTCCTTTATAGTTGAGCTGACGTCATATGGTATGGAATATCCTATTGGTCAGCTCGGGTCAGCTGTCCGGGTTGTATCCCCTGCCAGATCTTGCCCCCCCCATACCTTTGGTGTTATCTGGGCACTCACGGCTAGACATAACACACACCATGTTATCAACACCCTCTGGGTCCCAGTACTGCAGTATGAGGGCTGTATGGGGAAAATCAGCTGAGACAGACCCACTACATGGCGAAACTGAAATAATGTCCTCTACAGCAAAGATGGAGAGAAGACATGGGACACTTTATGGGATCATGTGATTTAGAAATGTTTCTAGTGCTTCCAATCTCATGAAAAAAACACACAAAATATCTTAAAAGTCACATCTCACAGCATCTGTTGTTTGCTCTGCCATTTCCAGAAGCCAGGTGTGTGACACACATGCATATGCTACCTTTCAAACATGATTACTGAGTTCTGATGAAGGCACTTGCATATGTACAAAGAAAATTTAAAAGTCCCTGAAAACAGATGTACTGGACCTGGCTCTCCTGCCCCATTCAATATAAAAAGCTACATACTTCTGAAAGCTGAAAAGCCTAAACATGGAATTATATGAGAGCAGAGTCAGACCTGTGTGCTAACTTAAACCAGCAGCTATTTCATTTCAAGGTGGTACTACAGATTGCGATATAAAGTCTTGGAATTGTGAGCATATTTGCTTCAGCCAGCCTCTGTTTTGGGGCCAGTAACCCCTTTAACTGCCCCAAATCACCTAGAGGCACCTCCAGGCAGAAAAGTCTTTGTAAAGAGTGAACAACATCCTACAGACAACAAAAAAAACTTAAACAGAAAACCAGCTAGAGAAAATTTTGACAGCAGATCACCATGTCTCCTTAGAAGACCAAGCATATAAAAAGACTATAAAGTGTGAAAGATCTAATTTTGCCACCACTTTGGATAAAAATCAGGTTTTGTCACAGACTTTACACTGATTTAGTGCCTAGTATTCTCCCAGGTTGCATAAGTTAAATTCAGCTTTTAATATTACAAGGACTAATTGCACGCATTAATTTAGAGCAGCATCTCAAAGGTGATCACTGAAAGCCCATTCTCTCCAAGATTTTAAAATATACCAGACTTGTAACTGGAAAAAAGCTCACTTATGCAAATAATTTGATCTGATCCTGCAAAAATTCACACACTTCAATATTCTTAACAAAGGTACTAACTGCAAAACTAATGATGTAATTCTCCAGAAACCTCAGCTGATGGGGCCTGTACTCAAAGGAAACTACAAAACTGCATTTTGACTGTGTTAGGCAATGACTTTATAAGCCAAAGGCAGCAAATTACCTGGGAGAGTGAGACTGAACATTTCTGCTGCATTTCTGTTTGCAGGATCAGGCTCTATTTTTACATAGTTATTTATCAATGACTCCAACCTGAACAATAATGAGCTTGTCTAACATGGAGGGAAGAGGGTAATGGCTTTGTGCTTAGAAGGCTCAGAGCAGACACATGCGCTGATGTGTTCACCAAACGCTGCCTATATCTGTCTGGGAAAGGGGAGAAGCACAAATGTGCACGTGAGGAGCTGCAGACAGTGGGACTAGAGGAGGAGTACAATCCTCGAACCCTAGGAAAAACCCAGGTGTTTCCCCTTGCAAATTTCAGGTGGTACTCAACACAAAGGCTTAGTTGGTAGCTACTTACATAAAAATCACAGGCAAAACTTTGCCCTATTGCTTCCACTGAAAGTGAAATTAGCTATACTTCATAAAAAAGTGGGTTTTTTTTTTTTCTTTCTTTTAATAAACGAACCCTACTTCACAGACCTCACAAACAGAAGCCACTACTACCTAAGCTGATGCATGTCCACATCTAAAAACAGCACGAGGCAAGGGTAAAACTGTGCTGAGTATGACATTAGACTTCTGTGTTGTCCAATTACATTAGAAACAACTTCTGTGTTGATCAAGCTCACAAACTGCCAAAAACGTGACACAGAATTTTGAAATTTTGGTTCTCCTGTTTCACCTTTTCCACTAAACAGATGGGAAAGATGTCTGTTAATGTGAGTAACTGTAATTAAAAAAGAAATCCACTTTCACAGAATCTACCACATTACAAAATGAACATTTAGAAAGCCCACAACTGACCAGTAAAAAGAAAACAGATACCCAGTGCTCTGATTCAACAGACAAAAAAAATGTTTTCCCTAAAAAATCTTTTTAAAACCCCCAGTAGAAAGAGGGAAGTCAGTAATTTCCAATGGAAATGACTAGAGGAAAGGCATCTGAATTGATCAAAGTGTATTAACCCAAGTGAAAGGAAGGGGGTGAGAAATTTAAATTGGTTCAGTATGAAAACCTTTGTCCCAGAACAGGGAACTGAGACACTACAGGCATATCTTCACTGTGTTTGACTTTGGCTCAGAAGCATGTTTTTGAAATGAGTCTCCTGACTATGTCTGCTTATGACATGCCCTTCTTTGTAGCATGTAGCAGCCCTGGAGCATGAAGGCTTCCCCTCCAATGGTGGGAAGCCAGGTGACACACTGAATCATAGAATAGTTTCAGCTGGAAGAGACCTTCAAGATCATCGAGTCCAACCTTAGTCCTAGCCCTATCGACACAACTAAATCATGTCCCTAAGCACAACATCTACCTGTCTCTTAAAACACCTCCAGGGATGGTGACTCCACCACCTCCCTGGGCAGGCTGTTCCAATGCCTGACAACCCTTTCAGTAAAGAAATTCTTCCCAGTATCTAGCCTGAACCTCCCCTAGTGCAACTTCAGGCCATTTCCCCTTGTTCTATCACTTGTCACTAGGGAGAACAGATTGATCCCTGCCTTTCAGGTAGTTGTAGAGAGCAATAAGGCCTCCCCTCAGCCTTCTTTTCTGAAGAAGCACAGTGCCCATCCTCCAACTACTACTAGGTATCCAGTCCACAGGTCCATGCTAGAGCTGGTCTGAATGTTTGTAGCATGGGCATGTGGTCCTCAGCACCAAGCTCCTGGTTCTACTAACCTGCTCCTGCTGGGCCATGTTACTCATTGACGCAGGCACAGGCCACCTGGATGGAAAAGGCCCAATTTTCTCACAAAGACTCCAGGTTTAAACAATGTACAGTGCAGCTGGTTCTTGTTTAGCATTGTTTCAGCACATGAGACGTGGTGAAAAACAAGAGTGCTGCTTCGTGGGACTGACTGTCACCCCACAGCATGGCATGGGCACATCATGTGAGGAGCTGACCAAGCCTTGGAGATGTGGTTTTATTCCAATTTTACTCTCATTGTGAGTGTGTGGAAACAACAGCTTGTAATTCTCTGATTGCTATTCAATCACAATACATTAGAAAAGTATGAACTGCACCACAATTTTCTGCTTCTTGTGGCTACATCCCTCCATGAGCTAAAATGCAAAGGATTAGTAGTGCTGTACCTTACATATCAAGTTTTATAAAGTCATATTTCAAGAGTTATAAAGAGAATTTTTGTCCATTTCTATTAATGTGTCAGCACAAAGCAAGGTCTCTGACCCACTGATTAAACCAGAGATGTACTGTTAACTTCAATAAAAGCAGAACCATAATTACAGTCCACAACAATGCCACTCACTCCCCCAAAAAATGCCATGGAGGACAAGTATACAAATGAGATCAGGTCTGGACAGTGTGGTAAGCAAAATGCGTGAAAATCCATAAAGGAAAAGCCTATGCTGTTTTTTCAAGGTGGGATTTTCAAATGAGCTCGGAGAATTCCTCAAAATTCATGATTCAGAGGCTCCTCCAAAAATTCCAGCTTGAATCACTCAACTGCTCTGCTCTCTTTAGCTGGAATAACACAAGACATCTAATTCATAACAAACACTGGAGAAGTGAAGTCAAGTCTTCATTACCAAAACCCCACATCTTGAGAAAGTGGATGTGAGGGTCAAGAGCTTCTCAAAAGCTGTGTTTCTTCCAATATATTTAAATAACACACACAAAAAAACCCCAGACAAGACCATGTTTAAATGTTTCTGAGGATTGTACAAAACAGAGGACTGCAACAACTGCAAGACAATTGCCAGTTACATGACAGACCATGCCATCATCAACTATTGATAATACAGTATTTATCAAGTAAAATATTTGAGATATGCAATTGCTCGACAGGTTGGAAGTAGTACGTCCACACTTAAAAAAGAAAAGACAGGCCTAATCCTGTTCTCATTTGTACCTGAGCAACCCTGCAATTAATTCAGAGCCTTTTCACTTTCAGATGCCTTGACCTTTGCAAACACAGAGTGGCTCACAAGGCTTTTTCAATCCAGCATCTTCTCTCCCTGTGTTGCCAACTGATGGGGTCAACAGAAAGGACACGGGCACCAACCAAAGGCTCAGGGTTATTTTACTGCCTATTTTAAGATAATACAGAAATAAAACTACATGGTCAGTCAAAAAATATAAACTTATACTTTAGTTTCAAGCAGCTGTGGGAATAAGCAGGGTACTGCACCTAATCATTACTACATAAAAGTAACTATAGTTATTAAAAGAGACACATCACCAATTGCCCTATTATTACATTACCATCACCCAGATCTGCAGCCGCCGGGGAGCCCTGATTACAGTGAGGATTTGGAGAACCTGTCCCAGACAATTGGGAAGTCCTACACAGTGTGTCCACTCGTAGGTGAGGCATCCAAAGTCACTGCAAGTGGGGTCCAGCTTTTATACAGTTGAATAAACAACCTGCCAAACTTCAAATGCAGGAATATCTTGTATCATCCTCCTTGGTGAATTCTGACCCAAAGCCTGGCCAGGGCTCAAGGGGAAATTCCCTGGGAGTATCTCTGTCTATTTTGGTTTTGACATCTCTCTCAACAAGGCCAAATGACTGGTCCCATGGCCTTGTAGCATACCCCTGGATAGAGAAAGATCTCCTGCTGGTTACTGTTTTACAACCTGTATCACAATAAAGCTTTATGAAGTGACATCTACATATATCCATCCGCTGGCTACTGCTACACAATAAGTGTTACAAGGCTTTATGAGTTGGCATCTAAATATATTCATCTGCTGGTTACTGTCACACAGTAAGCATTACAACAAAGCTTTATAGGTTGGCACCTAAATATATTTATACTAAAATAGCAAAACGTAGATGAATAATATATTGTGTGTGCAATCAACACTACGCATATTAGATATATTGTTCAGTTGTGAGGTTCACCCATAGGTCAACTTTGGTTCAGGGCCTATGGTTCAGGCCTTAGCACTACACTCCCACCCCATCATCCCCAAAGAAGTGAATTCCAGTCACAACCCACACCCTTGTGCACTGCCCTACTGCACAAAACAGTTTGTGGGCTTTGGGGCTCAGATTCTAAGGGATGTGGAGTGGTAATGGCATTACAGCACCGAGCACAGTATCGGTACCACACCATGCAAAAAAAATCCTCACACCTGCTGCAAGACTATGTCCTTCCAGAAGGCAGTTTGCGAGCTCACAAACTCACTGCAAGAAAATACACATTTCTTTTCACATCATCCATTCAACCTTCACACAGAGCATGATGATAGCAACAGAAAATACCACCTTGAAGGTGCCTATTTAAGGGTGCTAGCAAATTTATACAATTTGCATTTTTTACTTTTAAATGCATTTGCTCAAACTCTGCTCCCTGTTACACTGTTGCGCTTTGACTTGAACAGTCTTAGATCAATAAGGAAACTAGTGAACAAACAAGAAACTAGTATTTATAATAATCTCTTTTAAAAAAAAACAGAAGCAAAAAACCATGGACAGTGAAGTCTTAAAACAATTCTGCACAGACACTTGCTATCTGCAAGGCTGTTTCTGAGTTCTGCTGTACCTGGAGTGTCTTTTAAAATAGAAAAGTATTTTATCTTGAGGCAAGTCATGCGTATGGAAAAATATGAATTTTACAAATTAATCTCAAAGGTCACAATGGAGGTACTTGACAGTGGCACTTTGTCTTCTGCTGTAAATAATTCTGCCTTTTTAAGCAATCACTTCTTAGCTGCCACTTCTGGATTAGGTTATGCTAAAAGATGGCATTCTACAGAACAGTAAACACCACCAATTAAAAATCAAACCCACAGTAGCTTTACTTAAGAAAAAAAAAAAATTAAGGAGGCTCTTAAGATACACAATGGGTTGAAGATGGGAGGTTATGTGAACTCCATTTTAGAAAATGTCATTACACCTTTATGTTTTAAAGACCATGCTTCCAAGACTATTAACAGAAGATGGCAAGCTTTCACATCTTTTTACATAATCTGCTGCAGCACATGTACAATTCTACCTAAGCAATTAAACCATACTTTGCACTGTAGCATCTGAAAACTGTTTTTCCTCTCTTCCCATTACCCCAAAAACATGTCTGTGGTTTAGTAAGAAATGGTATCATTCACTTAAGTAAATCCAGAGAACTGAAGTTTGCTGGTAACTAACCAAGCCTGCTCAACTCTGCCCATGTCACAGAATCACAGAATCACAGAATGTCAGGGATTGGAAGGGACCTCAAAAGATCATCTAGTCCAATCCCCTGNGTCCTAGGAATCAAGCTGGAGTGTTCATTTTCATGTAGTTCTCTGTCACCTAACAAGGACTTCACTCCCCACTGTGCAAGTCCACCACACCCCAGTTACATGGGCAATCCTTCTGTCATCTCAAATTTGTGTAGGTGCAGCTGTTTGCAATCTCAACTGAAAAAGGAGTAATGTCCTTTTCTGTTGGATCTGTTAATGCAAGTGCAGAAGCAACATGAAAATAAAAGTTTTGTCTGTAGAGGGGTATGACATTTCGCTTCTGCTTTATGTTACATCCTTCAGACAGGCTGAGTACAGTGGGGTGGGATATGCAGGTCCCTAGTACATGATAGTGTGAACAAGAAGTAGCAAGAGCTTCTTGACTGTACATATGGACTGCATTTGTGTACACACAAATGTATGTATGTGATACAAGCAGGCCTGAAGGCAAAGGGTCTTATGTGACATTCATCTCCTGGTTTCCCTTTCTCTATCCCTACCTGTGCTGGGGGTACTGGATGAAACCAGACATCCCTCTGGGTGACACAACGATCTCCCTGAGTGCCAAAGACATCCTAGGTCCTTGGGGCAGTGAGGTTCTGCTCTCCCCTCCTCCAGCACCATGTACCCAAGAAACTAAAGTTCAGTAGATCTCTCTCTGAAGCAGGCTTTGCCAAAGCTGCACCCTTCAAAGAGCATACCACCATGCTGGGGTTATAATCTGCTCTTCTGCTAGCAGCCACAGTAGGGAACAGGCTGCTCCAGTGTTGTGAGTTCTCTCTGCAAAAAGCAATGGCAATAACATTTTCATGTTATTCACCATTTCATCATGATGAAATTAAAATTCATGCCACTGTCCAGCATGTACAGCTCCTGTTAGAGAGGGAAACAGTTCAGCTTGGGGTGTCTCATTTTCTCCTCCTCCCTTCTGGTATATTAACCTCTGTGTGATCCAGCTTTGCTGGAGCGGTGGGATCTGCCCCTGCACTGCCACCCATGTCAAACCCATGAGAAAAAACAATGCTGGGAATGCTGGAGCCTCCCACATGTTTCCCCATCCACTCTCCTTACCAGGAGTTGCTGACCCTGTACCTGCAACAGCTCCTTCTCCACCCTGAAATGGGAAAGGAAATGATGCCACACAGAGAGAGGACAGAGAGGGACCCATCACCAGCCTTCCCACACCGCAGAAGGCACAAACTCAACTCCAAGAACAGCAACAGTACCTAGCAGTTGGTTGGTACCTATTGAGGCTGCACCGGCCCCACCACTACATCAAAGTGTCACATCTCTGTCCCTTGTGTCTGCAGAAAAGATATGTGCAGATATGTCCTGTACGGTCATGAGCAAGACCACACACAGCAAATGGCACATGGATGGCTGAAAAAATAGTTAACTGCAAGCAGGCTGCAAACCGAATGGCACTGACTTCTTGGTGCTCGACATCCTACCCAAAGCCCAGAGAAAGGAAAAAGAAAGCTGAAGAGCTTCATTTCTGTTCATTCAGTGCAGTCCTGTTCCAGTTTAATGTCGCCTTACAGATTTTTCCTGTTACACAAAATTGGGAATTTTTTTTTTCTTGGCAGGAACATTTATGCTTCTTTGGAATGCCTTTACCCACGAACTGATGTGCTTATTTCTGATTTGCCTTAACAGCATTGAAAACCCAATCATATTGATCATGATAATATGATTAGCTGTAGGAGCACCAAAATGCAATCAGTTTTTTCTTTAAAAATATTATAAAGTTATCTAGCTTTATATTTTTTAATCTCACCAATATTATACAGTAAAATCCCTGATATTGCAAAGATTTACTTATCAGCATAACTTTATACACTGGTGCTTGATTTGACTGTGTAATTTTATACATATGTAAACACACAGGTCAGGATTTGCAGGATCCTTGGTCAGATATACCTTCTACTGCAATCTAAGACAACCAAGGGAAAACACATTTCAGTTATGGTGAGTGAAACTTTTTTTCCTCAAAACCCATTTTCACAAAATTGCTAGCCTAACCTATAACAACATGGAGGAAAACACAACTTTGTCAGGTAAGCTTGTCCTTTACATTCATACATAGGCTGAAAGGCTTTATTTTAAAAAAAAAAAATCTTCTTCTAGAAAGCAAGATGGCCTTTGCTTCATTTTTCATTCATTTCTAAACTGTCCACAGTAGAAAACCTTCTTTAAGCAAAAACTCTGAAATGTAGCTGCTGAGAGCAGTGTTGACTTAGCAGAAAATACATTTCGCCTCCATGACAGGAAAGCAGTTGTCACAAATGTAACACAGTAGCTAGCCCCTGTAAAAGAACCTGGCAGTTCCTTAAATATATACTCCTCTAAATCTGCATGGCAGACTGAACAATAAACCTTGAGAGTCCTGCAAGTTTCCCACTGGCACATCGTGTTGCCTCCAATCACTGATGAAACTTTCTTCTCCCAACTGATTTGCTGAGCTTTTTACCCTTCCCTTCCAGCAAATAAAACTTCTGCCAAGCTGTTATGAAATCAAATACCATTCCTTAAGTTTCTCAGTGAGCTATTTGCAAACTGCAGGCCAGATAGTTACTATCCACATGCCAAATGATGTAATTTCCATTTTATCGGAATAATACTTCTTACAGCAAACTGGCAAGGGGCTTTTTAGTTGGGTTATGAAAAGAGACAGCTGTGTCTTGCTACACCTGCTGCACTGCTAAGTCTGCTATCTCATGGTAGTCCCAATAGTAATTCTGGGTGTAGAAGTGACTGTCTGAAAGGACTGATTATATGATCTTGAAGGTCTTTTCCAGCCTGAGCAATTCTATGATTCTATCAGCATACATCTGGAGGTAAATTTTGTAGATAATTGCATGGCTCAGACAGAATCAGATTTCCCATATTTATTATGGGATAAGTTGTGTCTACTGAAGTTTCAATGTACAGAAGTCCCAACATGTAAAACCAAACATCTGCATTTTCAGGCTAAATTATGAAAATGAGTCTTTATGTTTGTATAGTGGAGATCTTGCCTTAGAGCCTATGACAAGCTGAAATCAGGAGGAGAAAAAAAAAAAAAGGGATTTGCTTCTGCTTCTTGTCTTTACCTATCACACTCACCACTCTACAGGGCCCCTGGACAGCACACCTGATATTTACTTCTTTGAAACAAGAAAGTCACAGAATTACTAGAGGGCTGGGATTTCTAGCTTTCAGACAGCACACTTGGGAACCTCCTATCTGTGTTTTACTTGTCTTGAACTGTTCGAAGCTAAGCTAGATCCTTCACCAGAAGAGTCCTCAAAGTCATAAGAATTACAGGTTAAAGCATACTTACTACTCAAAAGCTGTCAGAAAACTACGATCTGTCATTATCCTATCTATCTACCATCAAACAATGTTTTTGAGATGGTCTGGAGGGCTGGTGACTCACATGGTTGTTACCAATCTTCATCGTTTCAAGATGTTTGCAGCAGTATTGTGCAGCAAAAAGCTGTGTAGAAGGCTCCTAAGAAAAAGGGCTGGTCTGGCTGCCTGCACAGCAGCTTTGTAAAGAAAAATCGAATAATGGAAATGCACTGACCACATAAGCAAACATGCTAAAATGTCTCACTCCTCCACCCTCCTGATGGATAATGAGGGGACACCACATTATCAGCTAAGCACCTCAGGACTTCCTGAGGGAAGACCTAGAAAGCTTTGAATTTGCAGCCAGCGAAGGCAGCCAACACAAACACGACTTCTCACAGGTTATCAGTTGTCTCACTCCAAAACTCGCAGAGTCCTCTCAGGATCTGGTCTTCTGTGAAGGTGTCTAATTAATTCCCTAGTAGTTGTGAATGCTACATTCTGTTCCATCTCCTCTTCAGAAGGGTTTTTTTCCTTGTCTGGTGAATAGTACCTTTTTCAATCTGCCAGAAATGCTTGCTAAGTAGTATAACAAAGGCTTAAAACATGCCAGAACAAACTTCTGTGGGATTTTTTTCAGAAACTTTGTCTATTAAGGGAACAAGATTGATGCATCTATGCTGTCCATCTGTCTCTGCATCATTGTATTGCAGTGACTTCTGAACCATTGGTCAACTTCAGCTAACATCTAGAGGATGACTACATTGCCACAAGTTTCAAAGAAACAACAGAGAGAGGCTCAAACCTGTGCTGTGACCAAAGGAAAAGGCCAGCAGAGACCAAGGGTGATGGATGTTCCTCAGTGTAGGTGTGGGACTGGCCATGCTCAGTAGGTACACAGCACAGTCAGTGACTCAGTGACTGCTCCGGCACAACTCAAAGTGACCGTGAGGACCCAGCCTCTCAGTGTGCTCATGCTAAAGGACATGGGTGCACCCAGTGTCTCTCACAGGACTCCTGAAGGGGCCTGCAAGCTGTGGGCATGGGGACTGCAAGCCCTTTCTTGGGAAGTAACCAACTTATGCAGGGCCAGTAGCACTGAAAATGCAGTGTGAGGGACTGGATCTGTCCTAAGAGATCCAGCAGAATGGTTGCACCACCAGTGAAACAGCCCTTGTTACCCCTTTGTTGAATGTCCCCTCTTCAGGGTGGCACAAGAAGGCCATTTAGCCTCCCGAAGTGACAGCTGAAGTCAATACGCAACCCCTTGTTTAGAGACAGCAACCAGCGGTGGTATACAAGGTCACACATCTATGAAAAGACTTAGGTCAGCATGTGTACTTCCCATGCGCTTCTCATTCACTTCTCAGACCATTCAACTGTTGCTTTCACATTATTCTTGTAAACATCGTTCTAAAACCTGGGCTGCCTGAAGGGCTTTAGGTTCAATGAATGAGTCTCCCTCACACACGAAAGGTCCAATGGGCTTCCAGCTGCTCACAAGCCAACTCCTGATGCTAGCATGACCCCACAAGGTGGATGGTGCTCCCAGCTATTTGTTTTACTTTGTTTCACTCCTCCTTCAGGACTCTGCCTGTAAGACACTTGTTTCTCAGAGACCCTTTTTTTCGTTTTCAGCATGTTCAATTTGGAGGCATCTTCTGTGGTGGGCTGAGCCTGCACTGCCTGCCCACCCAAGGCAGCAGAGGAGTGGGCTCTGACCTCTCAGCCCTTGGCCACAAAACTAAATGCTAGGATTCAGCTCCTCAACAACAGTCTGGAGGCTTCCTCCAGCACTAACAATCCATTGCTCTATGTGAATCCCACAAAAGTGAGGCAAGTCAATCATTCCAGTATCCCCCTTCACTGCAACTCTCCAGAAGATTAATACTGAGGCCGTATGCAGGTCTGTATTTTCTAATGGGTAGAAAAACTAAATCTTCAAAAGCTTTACTAATCATAAATTAAGTTTAGAATTACTCAGGAAATTAGATTTCTCTTCTAGGTCAATAAATTCTGAAGATAGATTTATCTGGACCACAATAATGTCAATGTCTTTTTGAATGGACCTCCCTCCTAGAAATTACTCAGCAGATACTCCCGTCTGCTTCCTTCCCATGCACCAGCTACTCCCAGAAGGAATTCTCCTGCCCATCTGCCTTCAAAGCTGACTCACCAACACAGACAAATGCAACTATAAGCAATGCTTAAACTCCAAATCCAATCACTGATTTGCTTCCTTAGTAAAAAGAAAATAAAACAAACAACACAAAAAGGCATGCACTTGTTTCTAACCACCTAGCCCATTGGAAAAGGCTTATGTAAAAAAGGAAAGCTCAGATACGGAAACAGGTAGTTTTCCCAAAGAAAACTGTTGCAACAAGAATTCTAGGCATACATAAAAACAAGTACCTGGGACTAATCTCCAGGATCTGAAATGATTTTAAACCAGTGTTGCTGAAATCTTGTTCCACAGAGCTAATTTAAGATGAACCTATTAAAAAAAAAAAAATAATTTGACATGAAGGAAAACCTGGCAGAACCTGGCCCTAGTTTCCAGTAGCCTCATGTCCTCAGCCACCCAATCACCACAAAACTGAGACAAATTCCTTTTGCACTAGACAGAAGCCTTTAGCAACAAGCCATCTTCTGAACAAGAGGGATTTTTTCCATAAACATGTAATTACACACTAGCCTTCAAACAGCTAGAAGCAAAACATTTTTTGTATCTTTGTTTCTTGTGAATATATATAGAGCACAAACCCAAACCACATTAATGATAAACTTGTTAAATATAAACTAGTATGCAATTACATAAACTGCTAACACAAACAAAGCCAGGAAACTCTGATTATATGTTCACAATGGTTTCTGAAAACTAAATAAAAACAGCAATGTAAGGCAGCCTGTCTTGCCTGGTACTGTAAAAGAAAATGGTTTCATGTTACATCTCACGTGTCTCAGCACGGATGACTAGTCTGTCAAACGTTACATCAAACTCAGTTTCAAGTCTGCTTCAAGGAGGGTGGAAGGGTGAGTGGAGACATGGCAGCTGCACACATGAACTACAATAAAAATCTCTTGATTTACCCCTCTGCTTCCTTGCATTCTCCTTCAGGTGAGCTAATGCCTATTTCGGGGCAGTTGTTGTGATGCCCATCCCATTGTGCCGAGAAGGACAGGCCATGTGATGGCC
Organism: Brachypteracias leptosomus; assembly: GCA_013401335.1. NCBI lineage: Eukaryota > Metazoa > Chordata > Aves > Coraciiformes > Brachypteraciidae > Brachypteracias > Brachypteracias leptosomus. The sequence goes on from VYZX01010787.1 coordinate 35,154, forward strand.
ATTTAGCTCCCTCCTTTCCATTAAGAGAGTCACAGAAGGTCTGTTTGAACCTTGTTCCAGCCCTATGCATGCCTACAATTTCTATTCTGTGCAACCAAGAGTGAACCCAGCAACTGGAGCCCCTACCATATCTTTTCATTGAGATAATGAGGAGCAAACACTCAATACAACCTCTGTGGTCTGCAGCTGTCCATTCCTAATGTTTAAAAACATATACCTTTTCCAAAACAGAAATTAATCTATTGAAGGCAGGGCAGTCATGGGCAGTGACATGGCAGTTGCAAAGCCAGGGGCGTAACACAGACCTCTCCTGCACAAGCACCAGCTGTAAGCAAGTGCTACAATAGGGACCCTCACATCTGGCAGCGGACCTATGCAGGGCCTCTACCATAGTTGAATTTGGCTCTCAAGAAAACAAGAGCATGAGAAAATCAACACCTTCCTTAGATCTTACACCACAAGAAAATATACAGCACAAAGGAGGGCTGTTATAGGACTGGAGGAGCACCCTGACACAGTTTTGTTAGGTGATTTCCCTTGCCATGGACTTGGGCTATCCATTCAGCCTGTTTGCACGCTAGCAGCACAGTAAAACTTGCACAACACTGGATTTCTAGGTTTTAAACAAAACTAATAATTTCCTTTCCCTCTTAAACTACACACTGTTCTCATGTAACAAAAAAAGAAGCATTGGTTGCTAAGGAAAAATTCAGAGAGGGCAAACAGGGGCAAGGGAAAACAACGATGCAAAGAGGAAGGGCTGAGGGAAGAAGATGAGATCTGACCATCCTTCCCAGAACTGCATAGGATCAAAGTGTACAAGCAAGGAAAACCAAGGAGGATCCTCAGAAATCCAGGAAGGTAACATAGGAATCCTGCATGAATAATGAACTCAATCACTGGAAGGCCGAGAAGAGTCCAGTCTCTTGAACACTAAGAGGGTACTTCCAAGGGCATTATCACCAACAAGTAAAAACTTCAAGAGTAGAAAAGCAATTTCCAAATCAGGGTGTGTGGGTCACTCCTCATCCATAAAGTCACAGGCAGCAGTGTGCAGAACCATGTCACAGACTAAAATTCACAAGTATGTAGGTGTCATGTTGCTGTGCTGGCAATCCACAGAGCAATAAGAGGGTTGTCACTGCAGGAAGTGTTTTGAGATACACATGACTAGGAGAAAAAGTGTGCTAATCCACTAGCAGGCATTTTACTTGGGAAAACGGGGTTCCTAGCACAGCACCTAAAAAGAGGCTCAAAAAAGACACCAGTAAAATCCAGATGAAAGAAAAAAACAAAGATGGGACACACAGCTAAGACAATTTTCTCATGGAATACCTCCAATTTCCCCAAGCTGGTTGGTTTTGAAAGGGATTTTTCTACAGTGATCTACGCTCAATTACCCTTATAAACCCTTGCAATAACATGTGACTCAAAGTCTACCTATCTGTCCAAGAGAGAAACAAAAACGGAGTGTGGCAAATGGGGAATGTGGGAGTGGCAACCGATGCAGGCTTGGGGAGAGCAGTCATTTCCTTCAGCTTCTCCTCTGGCTCTTTCCTCCCTGCCCCCTCTCCCCTGCCTTTGATAACCGAATATGTTGTTGAAGAAGTGAAAGGAGATGATTTTGTACCCGAGGAGGCATTATATGCATTTGCACATTTTTACATGATTGCACCTTCTTCGCCAGAAGTTGGTGATGTTATTCTTTTGGGATAAGCTTATTAAAAGATGACAGTACCCGGCGGCAAGGACCAACCCTGAGGAACACTAAGTATTTGCAGGTAAAGAGCTTATTTAGTGAGGTAGCAAGACACTGCTTGCACCACACGTGTACACCATATTCCGCGGATATCGACGCAAAGATTACCTTCCCCTTTGTGAGCTACAGATGTGGCTTTAGAGCTTTTGGCTCAGGGTTGGTTCCCAGCCTTATGCCTAGAAGTGGGCTGAATCCGACACCAACCATGAGAAAGACGTGAGAATTGCTCCAGAGCAGTGCTCGGCTGCACTAAGGGATGGCAGATGTGCAGCCGTACGCCTGCATTGCTTAGCAGGAGCGAAACTTTGAGCCACTCGAGCCCTAATAGGAATGTCTGCTGCCGCTCAGGAGGCTCGGGCACCTTTGCAGACCTGTCCCTGCACGATCCAAGTCCCCACCGATGCCTCCGCCCTCCCCGGCCAGGTGGCAGCCGAGCGCCCGCCTGGCTCCGCGGAGGGCGGCTCCGCGCCATCGGCGCTCCCACTCTGCGGCTAACGGGCCGCCCCACGGCTAATCCCGCCGCCCACCCGCCCTTCCTGAGGGGCGAGCCCATCGCCCGCGCATTCATTATGCCCGCGGCACAGCTTACCGGGACCGCTGCAGTTCGAAGGCAGCGGCGGGGCCGGGCTGCCCCAGCTCTCCGCAGCCAGCGGCGGAGCCCTGGGGGCTGGTGCGGCCGAAGGGCGCCGGCAGCATCCCCGCCGTGAAGGAGTTAAGGCGGCTGCGGCTGCCCGCCGCCGCGGTGCCAAGGAAGGCAGTGGCCGGCACCTGCACCGCGNCTTCTCCCTGTCTCCCTCTTAGGCGGGCGGGCGGCAAGGCACCGATGCCGACGGCCCGCCGGGGTGCATAGAAGTAGCGCGGGAGCGCCCTCCGCCCGCTCGCGCCACACTGCCCCGTACCCCCGCC
>VYZX01010789.1:4417-21055 GCA_013401335.1 Brachypteracias leptosomus
GGGCCGGAAGCGGACCGCGGTGGGAGCAGCCGCCATGGAGGAGGCCGCGGCGCACAACGGCAGCGCCGCCGGGGCCGGGCCCGGGGCCGCCGGGACCCCCGTCCGCCCCCCCGCCACCCCCGAGGGCATGGCCCTGGCCTACGGCAGCCTCGTCCTCATGGCGCTGCTGCCCATCTTCTTCGGGGCGCTGCGCTCCGTCAGCTGCGCCAAGAGCAAGGTACCGCCGCGGCACCGGGGCGGCCCGGACGAGCCCCAACGGGGAGGTCGCGACCGCTCCTCCCTTCCAAGCCGTGCTCGCTAGCGGGGGTTTGTCCCCAGACCCTCCGGGGCCTCCAGACCTCGGTGTCTCCCCCCCCTTTTTCCCCGTCCCGCAGCAGGTTCCCCCCCCCCTCGGCCTGGCCCTGGCAGGGCGGGGGGAGACGCCGCCCAGTGGAGGCAGGGACCCCGCGGGGAGAGCCGGCAGCCCCCGGGGGCTCCTCCAACCCTGTCCTCATTGTCCTGATAAATTCAAGTGCTGCAGAACTCATGACTGCCCCTTATCGTAAAATCACAGCGGTTTGGGTGGAAAGGGACCATAAAGATCATGTCACCCTAACCCCCTGCCATGGCAGGGACACCTCCCACTAGGGCAGGAAGCTCAAGGGCCCCTCGAACCTCTGCGTTGGAGGGGGTCTCGTGTGTGGCTTTGCTCCCCCTCCCTGCAGCACTGGGGCTGGTTCCTGGGGTGCTGATCCTGCCTTGCACCCCCTGTGCTGCCCCTGCACCCATCACGCTGCTCTCTGCATCTTGTGCCTGCTCTCAGGCAGCAGCTGGGACTTAAATCCCAACCCTGGAGCTCAGGAGAGGGGACAGTCTTACCCAATCTGCTTTATTATTGTTTTTAAAGCCCTTTGCCCACCCTTATGTCTTAGTTCAGCTGATTTTAGTGGGGTTCCTGGTGGCCCAGTCATGGTTCTGGGGGGGGATTTCTCTTGGCTCATGCCTTGGGGAGCTGGTAGCTCTTTGGGCACTTGCTGGAGGACTTTGTGGATGAGCTGTTGTTCCTTCACAGCCTTGCTTTGCATGAGGGCTCCTGGCAATGTGTGCTTTGTGTGGTGCTGGTTGCAGGTGCCTGTGAGAGGTTAGATCTCCAGGCAGTGCCCGACTGGGCAGGGGACAGGCAGGGGAGTGGGCAGGGGGCAGGCAGGGGCCCAGGCAGCCCCTCCTGCCTCTCCTCTCAAAGCCTCTCATGGGAAATAGCTTGAAAAGGGGCTGGTTCAGCTGGTGCAGCCTCTGAAGGCAAAAAGGATTTAGAATCTGGGGCTTTTGAGCACAAGGGATGAAAAGGTGCTTGGAGAGAACGTTGTGCAGAGGGTGGTGGACATATGGTGTGCACAGATGGGGAGGCTGATGGGGCAGGAGCCCATCTCCCCTCTGGGCAGGGGGAGGAGGGAACAACACCAGGGCAGGGTTGGGTTTTGGTTGGGTTTTTTTTCCCTTTTCAAGAGGAAAAAGCAGCAAATTGTGTGAGGCTGTGGAAGGACCAGTGTGAGGTTTGGTGCTTCCACCTCAACTCTGCCTGTGCCTCAGTCCCCTGGGGGTAATGGGGAGTGGTGGGTGCCTTGTCCTTCTCCCAGCCCTGCTCCTTGGTCACCTCCTGATCCCCTCCCCGTCCTCTCCTTCCCTCCCCAGAACTCCTCGGAGATGCCGGAGACCATCACCAGCCGGGACGCTGCTCGATTCCCCATCGTTGCCAGTTGCACCCTCCTGGGGCTCTACCTCTTCTTTAAAGTGAGTGAGGGGACCCTGGGCTCAGGGTCTGTCCCCCTCCTGCCCGGGCAGGAGCTCCCAGAGTGGGGTTGGCTCCAGTTTTGGCCCTCAGCACCACATCTCCAGCCTTGGAAACCCCTCCAGGGATGGGGACTCCACCCCTGCCCTGCCCAGCCTGGCACAGCCCTTCACAGCCCTGACCACCAACAAATTGTTCCTCAGCTCCAACCTCAACCTCCCCTGGGCCAACTTGAGGCCCTTTCCTCTTGTCCCATCCCTTGGGGACAAGAGCTCTCACCCCCTGTGGCTCCAACCTCCTCTCAGGGAGTTGTGCAGAGCCAGAAGTTCTCCCCTGAGCCTCCTTTGCTCCAGGCTCAACCCCCCCAGCTCCCTCAGCTGCTCCTCACCACACTCCTGCTCTAGACTTGTCCCCCCATGCTGGGTGCAGTGACCCAGCCCTAAGGCAGTGTGTGGAGGGCAGGAGTTCTAATGACCCCCCAGTTAATTAGGGCAGGACACTCTTGCCCCACTGCAGCAGTGAGGGGGGTGCCAGGGCAGCCTCTCCCTTCCCCAGCTCCTTGCAGGGGAAGCTCTGGCCTCCTTTCTGCACACAGCAGTTATTTTTTGACCCGAGCAGCTCGTAGGTGCCCAACACCCCCAGAAGCCCATTGTGCTTTTTCAGGCTATTTTCAACATCAGCAGTGCAAGAATTTGGGTTATTCCAGCTCTTCCTCTGCTCTCCCTGGAGCTCTGGCACAGCAGCTGCTGTGAGGTGGGGAGGACACTGCAGGAACTGACCCCAATCTGGGTTTCTCTTGCAGATATTCTCTCAAGAGTACATCAATCTTCTGCTCTCCATGTATTTCTTCGTGCTGGGCATCCTGGCCCTGTCCCACACCATCAGGTACAGAGGGGGGAAGGTTGTTACTGGTGTGGGGGTGTCCAGGGCTGCCCCCTCTGTGAGCTCTGGACTTCACTGGAGGGTTTCTCAAGCCAGGTCCCAGTTTTAGGGTGTTGTTCCGTGGTGGTGTGAGGCTGTGACCCCTTCTTCATGGGAGAACCAAAGTGTTGGGGGTCCTGGTGATCCAGTGCCCCTCCCAGCATCACTGGGGGCTAGGGGTGGCCACCACCAGGGCCAGCTTCACCCCAGGGAGCTGCTTGGCACAGTCCTCACTGCCCTGTGGAGGGGAGAGCCCCTCAGCACCCATGTTCCCCTTACTGGGACAGCTGAAGGAGGCAGCTGGAGCTCCTGGTAACCTCCCAGCCCCTGGTGGTGCTTGGCTCGGGGTGTTGAAAGCTCAGGGTGTTCAGTAACTGAAAAAGTGAAGCTGGTTTCCTGTTTCCTGGGGTGTTGGGCACCAGATGCTTTCTCCAGACCAGCACTGGGTGAGGGTTTTGTCTCTGCTGCTGCTGTTTGAAGGTGGCCCAGCCAGCTCTGGGTGCCCAGGGGGCTGCTGGGGGCTGGGGTGGGTCCTTCCCTGCTTGGTCTGTACCTCAGAGTATTTGGGGGAACTGTCTCTGGGGTGAGTGGGGGCTGAAACGGGAGCTCCTGGCAGCCCCTGGTGTGGCAGAACCTGGCAGCTCCCTGTCTCAGGAGGGGCTGTGCTGTGACAGTCACACTGAGGTGCTGGGCAGAGCCTCCTGCAGGGCTCTCTCACTCTGCTCCTCTCTGCCCTCTCGTTTCAGCCCCATGATGAACAGATTCTTCCCTGCCAACTTCCCCAACAAGCAGTACCAGCTGCTCTTCACCCAGGGCTCCGGGGAGAGCAAGGAGGGTACGTCAGCTCTGGGGGGGGGATTTGCTGCCTTTACTCCTCTGCTGCTGCTGCTCTGCTGGGGTTTGACCCCTTGAACCCGCTCCAAGACCTGCCCCTTGCCCCCCTCTGCCCAGTAGCCTGACTGGTAAGAGAATACTAATGAATCATAGAGTCATTGAGGTTGGAAAGGACCTCCAGGATCATCAGGCCCGACCTTTGTCCAACATCTCCCTGACCCCCAGACCATGTCCCAAAGCTCCACAGCTACTGGTTTGTTGAACCCCTCCAGGGCTGGTGACTCCAGCACCTCCCTGGGCAGCCTGGGCCAGTCCCTGACCACTCTGTCAGTGAAGAACTTCTTCCTAATGTCCAACCTAAACCTCCCCTGGGGCAACTTGGATGATACCACCAGGAGTTAACTGGTGCAGGAAGAAGGAGAAGCTCCACCTCTCCCTGCCCTAGTGCCTGGGTCCAATTTCCTCACCCCCAGAAGGGTCACAGATGGTGCCCACGTGGCAGAGGAGGCTGAAGGGAAAGGTTGGGGATGGCCAGGACCAGCTGCTCCCTGCTGTGGGGTTTACAGTGGGGGCTCAGTGCCCTGGTGTGGGGTGTGGGTACTGTGGGGGGGTCCCTGCTCTCTGCCCTGCTGGGGAGGGGCTGCCCAGCACCTGCCTCTTCTCTGCTTTATTACAGAAATCATTAATTACGAGTTTGACACCAAGGACCTGGTGTGCCTGGCCCTGAGCAGCATCGTGGGGGTCTGGTACCTGCTGAGGAAGGTGGGTGAGCTCTGACTGGTGCCGTGGACCGGGCAGGATCAGACCCTGCCCCGTGAATCCCCCCCAGGCTGAGCCCCCCAGCTCAGCACGTGGAGCTGGAGCCAGCCCCTCCTTCCCCTGTCGTTCCCAGCACTGGATTGCCAACAACCTCTTTGGGCTGGCCTTCTCCCTCAACGGGGTGGAGCTGCTGCACCTCAACAACGTCAGCACGGGCTGCATCCTGCTCGGGGGGCTCTTCATCTACGACGTCTTCTGGGTAAGCAGGAGCCTGGCCTGAGCACCCCCTGCCAGGCAGCACGCTGCTGGTCCCAGCCAGGAGCTCCACTCCTCAGCCCCAGGGGGTGTTTGTTCCACCATCATCCCCCCATCAGGCAGAAGGTGCTCAGCAGATGGGGTTTCTTGTCCTCCCTGCCCCAGAGAGCCCGGGGCTGGCAGGGGGTACCCAGTTGTGTGGCATATCCAGCTCTGGTGACTTGTGGTGCCCACGGAGATCTTCCCAGCGCCTGGCAGAGCTGCTGGCTGGGCTGTGCTCAGCTCTGTCACCTGCCAGCTCCCCCAGTGTCCCCCTGTCCTGCTCGAGGGACAGACACTGATGCCTCCAGCCCCTTTCCCTCCACCCGTGCTGTGCCCCGACACCTTCATTTGGAGTTTTTCCCTCTCTCTCTGCACTAGGCCTGGATACGTGGCCCTGTGAAGTCCCTCCTGCTGCCTCCACCTCCCCAATTACTCTGTTTCTAACTGTCTCAGAGCTTTGTGTACCTTGAGGGCTGTCCAGCAGCTCTGCAGCTGCCTCACTAATCCTCCCCTGCTCAGCCTGGCTGCTCTGTGGTATTTTGTACTTGGCCTGGTGCTGCCCCTGCTTCAGAGGCTCATTAACAGCCTGAGCTCTGTGGCTCCTTAGTCTGAGCACCACTTCCCCCACTGCTCTCAGCTGGGGAGGGTTGAACCTTCTGGCCCAGCACACTCAGGGTGTTTTATGTCTTTCTGGAGCAGCCCTCACCCTCTCCCTCTGCTTGCTGGGCCAGTGTCTTCCCAGAGCCTCGTGGAAGGGCCATATTGATTTGGAGACCCTCTTGCTGTGCCCCTTTGCAGGGGCTGGTCACTTGAACCCTAGCACAGGTTTGATCACAGCTCCAAGGAAGGTTTCAAGGAGGAAGGAGAATTTCTCAGCAGCTCAATGATCTTCCCCCCTGGGTAATCTTGGGGTGGATTTGTCTGTGATCAACCTGCTCTAGCTGAACACGTCCCTGCTCCCTGCAGGGGCCTTGGCAGGTCCCTTCCCACCCAGACCAGTCTGTGACTCTGTGATAAGGGCAGTTGACTGGTGTGTTCAGCCCATGCCCAGATGCTGCTGGTGTTTAACACAGAGAGTGCAGGACAAACAAGTGACCTCAGAGCTGCTGACAGTCGTTGGAAGCTCAGGGGCAGCAGCCCAGAGCTGGCTGGGACGATCACACCCGGGTTGTCCCCTGAGATGAGAGCTGGAAGGCCCTGGGGGGTGTGTCCCACGTGAGAAGTCTCTTCACTGCTCCAAAAGCAACCATGAGGTGCTCCCCTCCTGCCCAGGCTGGGGGCTCACTGGCAGGACCCCTCTGCCCTCTGGTTGGTGGCTCTTTGGCTGTTTTCTGTCACCAAGGCAGTTCCAGGCCCTGAGGTGATGCCATCAGCATGTCCCTGTGCAGCTGTGGTCACCCCAGTCCCCTCTGCTTGTCCCCAGGTCTTTGGCACCAACGTGATGGTGACAGTTGCCAAATCATTCGAGGCCCCCATCAAATGTGAGTAGATCTCCCCCTGTGCTGGGGGGGGGATTCTCTGTCTGCTGTGATCACTCCACCTGCTGGAAGTGGCTCAGGGGGTGGGGTGGGTGCAGGAGGGTTTCCCTCTGGTGACCCCTTAGGCTGCTTCGTGGTACCACTGACCTGTGGGGAGCTGGGCCAGGTCCCTGGAGAGGGAGGGTTTGAGCTCGCTGGGTTACTCTGCACCCCCAACCCCAGCAATTTCACCTGCTTGCAAGAAAAATGACCAAAAAAACCCACAGACTCCACCCCACAATAGCAGGAGGGGGGGGATTTCTGTTGTGTTCTGCTGGGACAGGCGGTAGTTTGGGTTCTGGGGGCTGGGGTTGACCCCAGACTCCTCTGTTCCCCCTCCCAGAGTTTTCCCAGGAAGGAGAAGGGGGGAACTGCAGGATGGGAGGGGGTTGAGGCAGGACCAGGCGTCTTACCCTGCTCCAGTCCCTTCCAGCCAGGACAGGGGTGCTGGGGTCTGCTCAGCACAGCCCCCCAACCCCTCACTGTTCTCTCTCTGCTCCCCCAGTGGTTTTCCCTCAGGACCTGCTGGAGAAGGGGCTGGAGGCCGACAACTTCGCCATGCTGGGCCTGGGGGACATTGTCATTCCAGGTGGGGACAGAAAAGGGGGGATGTGACCGGGATCCCTCTTCTAGAGGGGCTCCGGGGGGCTGTCTCTGCCTTTGGGGCTGGGGGCTGTGGGTTGGAGGCTGTCCCAGCAGCTCCAGGGGCTGTCCCGGTGGCTGGTGCCCACCAGAGGGCACTGTCAGCCCAGGCACGGTGCCCGGGGCCTCCCCTGGTGCCATCCCCTCAGTGTCCTCTTTGTCCCCTCTCCCCGCAGGGATCTTCATCGCCTTGCTGCTGCGGTTTGACATCAGGTGAGTGGGCGGCAGGGAAGGGGCTGGGGCAGGTTGGGTCCTGCTGCATATTTCAGCTGCTTTTGGAGAGGGGGAAGAAAAAAACCAAGGAGGAAGGGGAAGGCAGGAACAGCTCAGCCTGTGCTCCCCTCCAGGGCTTGGCGTGGGGACCCAGGAGAGCAGCTGGGACCCGGGGGGAGCTCTTGGAAGAGCAGACGTGGCTTTGTGAGGGAGCCCTGAGCACTGGGGGGGGGTTGTTTGAGCTCACGTGTACACACAGGGGGGTGGGCAGCACGTAGCAGCCCCCCCAGAGCCCCTCCAGCTGCCTGGCACTGAGGGGGGGTGGCAGTGGTGTGGGAAAGGGCTGGGCATGGCACCTGGGAGTGGGTGCAGATCAGTGCCCAGCAGTGCTGGCTGCCCTGGGCTGGCACAGGGGGAGGGGGGAGGCAGCTCCTTCTGCACCTCTGGCTGGGGTGGAGCTTCCAGCAGTTGCCCCACACTGAAAGTCCCTGGGAATGGGACAATTTGTGTGACTGGGGTGGGGTGGCCACGATCCTGCTGCTGTTGCACAGACCCTCTGGGTTGTGTCAGCTCTTCCCAGGTGTTTCCACCCACATCCTGCACCTGCTGGAACCCCAGTTCCTGCAGCATCCACCTTAAAGAAGGGATTGTACTCAGCACCTCCAATCCTGTGGGCAGGTTCGGGCCCCTCATTCCCAGAAGGACCTTGAGGGGCTGGAGCGTGGCCAGAGAAGGGCAACGAAGCTGGGGAAGGGTCTAGAGCAGGAGTGAGACCACTGGGAGGTGTCTGGGGGTGCTGGGCCAGCTCCCTGTGGTCACTGGGCTCTGCTCCCTTTCCCCACAGCCTCAAGAAGAACACGCACACCTATTTCTACACCAGCTTCGTGGCCTACATCTTCGGGCTGGGCCTGACCATCTTCATCATGCACATCTTCAAACATGCCCAGGTGAGCATTGTGCACGTCCCACACACCAGCTTGGCCACCAGGCATCGTGCCAGGAAAACATCCCTGCCCTTGGCTTTGCTTTTCCAGGGCCTTTCCCTGCCCAAAGCCTGTCTCAGAGTCCTGGCAGGGGCAGGGCTGGTCCTGGCAGCTGCGTTTCCAACTACAACACCCCAGCCCTGCTGCTCTCTGGTTTAGTGGCTCTTTGCAGCCAAGCTGCCCCTGGAGACCCCCTGCCCGTGCTGCCCACACGCTGTGGGTGCTGTCACTGCTCTGCAGGGGGGTCCTCAGTGTGTTCATGGCCCAGTGGGACCTCCTGACAAGGGTTTTGTGCTGGTGCTGCTGTGACGTGGCTCTCGGAGCTGCTGATTTAACCATTTGCACAGCTGTGACTGATGCCACGGGTGCCAAGATGCCAGGGGCAACTCTCCTCATCCTCCTCCCCCTGTGCTAACAGTGCCCTCCTCTCCCCACAGCCTGCTCTGCTCTACCTGGTCCCTGCCTGCATCGGATTCCCTCTCCTGGTGGCCTTGGTGAAGGGAGAGGTGACCGAGATGTTCAGGTGAGCCCCAGCCAGGCCCTGGAGCTGTTGGGGAGCGTGTTTGGGGCGTGCAGATGTTCCCACGCCGGGCACAGCTGGAGGGAAGGGCTCCCCTGGGCACGCTCGGGGCCCTGTCTGGACACGCCAGGCTGGCTCCAGCCCCTCCTGCAGCCGGGGGGTGATACCAGGAGGCAGCACAGCTGGTATCGCTTCACGCCCCGGTGACAAGCTCTTCCCTGAGCTGGCAGGGCAGGGGAGGGTGGGACCGTGCACCTGGGGCTGAGATACTTGGTCATTGTGTCCCAGCACCCGTGGGTGGGGGAGAGAGGAGCCGGAGCCAGGTGTGAGAGCAGCCAGGGCTGGTTGGAGCACATCCCAACCTCCCTGCTCGGGTGAGGTGTCCTGGTTTGTCTCTGTCGGTGCAGAGAGAGGGGATCACAGGATCCCAGCGTGGTGGGGTTGGAGGGAGCTCTGGAGATGCTCTGGTGCAGCCCCCCTGCTCCAGCAGCTCCCCCAGAGCAGGGGGCCCAGCAGCGTGTCCAGGCCCCTTTGGAATCTCTCCAGAGGAGACTCCACAACCTCTCTGGGCAGCCTGGGCCAGGCTCCAACACCCTCACCCCAAACGACTTTCTCCTCCTGCTCACATGGAACCTCCTGGGTTCCAGTTGGTGCCCGTTGCCCCTTGTCCTGTCCCTGGGCACCCCTGACAAGAGTCTGGCCCCATCCTCTTGCCCCCACCCTTTAGCTCTTGATCAGCATTGATCAGATCCCCTCTGAGGCTTCTCTTCTCCAGCTCACAGAGATGCTCCAGTCCCACCAGCATCTTCAGAACCTCCCCTGGACTCTCTCCAGTAGCTCCTTGTCTCTCCTGAACTGTTCTGTGCTGTTCTGCTCTGACCCTTCCCTCCGCCTGCCATACTCCAGACATTCTCCTGTTCACTGTCACCTCCCTCTCCTGCCTCTCCTGTCCCCTCTGAGCCCCACAGAGCACGGCCTGGCCTCCTGGAGCTGCTTCTCCTGGCTGAGCTCAAGGCTCAGTGGTGACCCAGCACAGCTGAAGCAGAGGAGGGAAGGGAACATCCATCCAGGGCTGCCCCTGCCCGAGCTCCCAGCCTGCCCAGAGGGAAACCAGCCCCCAGCTGGGACTCAGTGAGGACCCAGCTGCCCTGGCCTCCCTGCCCTCCCCTGGGAGCTGCAGCTCAGCCTGTTCCCAGTGTTCCCAGCAGGCTCTCAGCTGGGGCCCCCCCCTCCCCAGCCCAGCTGCACCTGCCCCCCCTTTGATGTTCTCTTCTGAGGATCGATGCTGCAGGCGCCGAGCGTCCCGGGATCGTCCTTCCTGTGCACCTGGGATCCTGCCCCGCTCCCGTGACTCACCCGCTGACACCGGCACCGCCCCCCGGGCTGGGAAACCGGGAAGGGGGGGGGGAAGAGCTGTGAGTCCAGCCTGCCCAGCAGCAAGGCCCCCGGGGGGGCTGGCACCTGGGCACCGGGGGCGAGTTACCCCCATGGATCAGCAGCACAAGCTGCTCCAGGCTGGGAGCAACCCCAAAAGTCACTCGAGTTGCAGTGGAACTGGGACATGATGGGATTCCTGCCATTCCTGCAGGAATCCCACCAGTTGTAGCTCAGCAGTGCCCTCCCCGTGCTGGTGGCAGCCAGAGCTGGCACTTCCCTGCCTGCAGAGGGGCTCTGGGGGTGGGCAGTGAGGGTCTGAAGCAGAGGTGAGGACAGGGAGGGAGTGGGCAGCTCCAACAGGCCCTGGGAAGGGATTGAGATTGGTTTGGGGGCTCCCAGCCTTGCCGAGCCCCCCCAGGCAGGCAGTGACCTCCACCCTGCCTCTGTCAGTGGTGGGGAACCCCTCCTGCTGCTCCCCTTGCTGCAGACACTGTCCTGGGGTGGCACGAGTGGGTCTGCTGCCCACACAGCCCCTGACCCCTCTGCCACCACCTTCTCTGTGCCCTGCCTTGTGCTCCTGTGGTGCCCGTGTCCACGGGAGCTGCCTCGTCCTTCTCCCCAGCTCTCAGCTCCTCCTCCTCCACCTTCCTGGGCTCTACTGGCCCCCCAGCCCGAGCAGGGACAGGGTGGTGGGTTTGCAGCAACCTCACTCCACAACTCTTCTGCTTTTCTCTCTCTCTTCCCCCCCCCCCCCCGCCTCTCCTTTCTGTCCTCGTCTTCCCCCTTTTTTCCTGCTTCCTCTCTCTCTCCTGCAGCTACGAATCCTCTGCTGAAATCTTGCCACACACACCACGACTCACCCACTTCCCCAGCGTGTCGGGGTCCCCGGCCAGCCTGGCTGACTCCATGCAGCAGAAGCTGTCCTGCCCCCGCCGCCGCCGGCAGCAGAGCCCCAGTGCCATGTAGCCAGCGCCCGCGGTGCCCTCTCTCTGCCTCTTGCTCTGCCCAGGTAGGGGCTGCTCCCAGCTCCCCCTCACCCCGGATTCTCTCCCTGCCTTTCAGGGGAGAACCGTGAAGGGAGAGGATTTGGGATCTCTGCCCTCCTTGTTGAAGGCCAGGACCCCAGGGATGGTGCTGGGGGGGGGGGGTTGGAGCCAGAGGAGCGAGACCCTGGGGGGGGATGTTGCTGCTGTTGGGTCTTCACAGGATGGTGGGAGTTGGAGGGAGCTCTGGAGATGCTCTGGTGCAACCCCCCTGCTCCAGCAGCTCACCCAGAGCAGGGGGCCCAGGATGGTGTCCAGGCCCCTTTGGAACCTCTCCGGAGAAGGAGACTCCACAACCTCTCTGGGCAGCCTGGGCCAGGCTCCAACACCCTCAAAGTCTTGCTGTGGCTCCCCCCAGTAACCAGCCCCACTGGCACCAGTGCTTGGCACAATATCATGTGGCTGTCTGGGGGCTTGGTGGGTGAAGCCCCAGTTCCTGCCTGGGTCCTCCCCATCACTGGGGGTCTCACCACGCTCGTCTCCCCTCCTGGACTCTGCCCCGTTGAGTTTCCTGCACTGGGGGGCTGCTGCCTGGAGCCCACCCCATCCTTGGCACAACCCTGGGCTGGGTCCCCACCTGGCACAGGTCTCTGTCCCCAGATGAGCCCCTCTCTCACTCCTCCTTCTTGTCCCTCTCATCTGCAGCTACGAGGAGAGCTCAGCCCCCAAGGAGGTGCCAGGGGCCTCCAAAGAAGAGATGACAGAAGCCTCCAAGAAGGAGAAGTGACCTTGCCCCTGGGCCGGGGCCCTTCCAGACCCTCTGCAAGCGACCAGACGACGAAACAATTGTGCCAGAGCATCGTGTTGTGTGTGTGGGAGCAGCCGCCCGGGCTGGGCATTGATGTACGCCCATAGCCCCCCCTCCTGCCCCCCCAGCCCCTTCATCTCCCCCCAGGGGGGTCCGAGGCGGGCGGGGGGCAACCCACAGGCCGGTTTTTAAATTTTGTATTGTGCATTTGCTTTCTCTCATATTAAACCATGTGGAAGGAAGGAGGTGCTGGGCTGGCAGGGCCGGGGCTGCTGCTTGGATGCTTGGCTGGCACCACAATGGGCATCCCAGTTCACCAGTGCTCCCTGGGGACATTGTCCAGCTTCCAAGTGACTGTCCCCATCCCCCTCCTGCTCCTCCAGTGCTTGGCCAGCCCCTGGCTGGCATCAGCCTGGCCCCTGCTTCTCCAACACCCAGATTTAGGGCTGTGGTCACTGACCCCCAGCCTGTGCCCGGGTGGTTTGAGTTGGGGTCTGTCCCTGGAGCAGGGATTGGGGCACAGGAATGTGGTGGGGTGAGGACATTCTCTGCCTCCAAGGGGAGCTCAGCAAGCTGGGGCTGAGGTGGGAGGGGGAGGGAAAGAGCTGAGAGACCCCAAACCAGCCCCAGAGTGGGGCTATGGCAGCGCTGGCTGGGGCTGTGCCCCCTCCTTGCAGAGACCCTGCACCCCTGGGGCTGGCACAGGCCAGGGCAGCTCCAGCAGCCACCCCGTGTCCTCCCTGCCCATCCCTGGAGCAGGATCCCGGGTCCCTCCAGCCGTGCCCGCGGCCAGGGTAAGCAGAGGGTGTTTGCCAGCCTGGCAGCCCCACCACAAAAGCTGCATTGAGCCGATGGTCCCAGTTATTCCCCGTCCTTCCCCGCCAGCACCGAGAGCGGCGCCTCCTGCCCTGCCATCTAATGACCCTTCACGGGCTCCTGCAGATGTTTTCTATGACTCTGCAGCTCCTTCTCCAGCAGCCCCCTCCGCAGAGAAACAAGAGGGGCCACTTTAATTCCAATTAAATACCTCCAGCTAAGCAAACAGAGTGCAGCGGGGCTCGGGCACGGCGTGGCCGCCGCGGAGTCGCTGAGTCTAGACTCCAGATGTGATTTCACCAGCCTCCAGTGTCCCCTGGAAAACCACTCTGGCTCTGCCCGGGCAGGGGTCCCGCTTGCTGCCATGGCCTGGGGGCCTGTGCCCCCAGTGTGGGTCTGGCTTTGAACCCCTCTGGCTTTGGTGAGCGGGAGTCTGATGCTGCAGAGACCTCACACCCCTCCCCGGGCAGCCTCTGGACCAGGCTGGGGTGGCACATGGTACCCCGGCACTGGTTTATGGTGGCATTGTCACCTCCCCGCGGTGCCGTGGGACTTGGGGCAGCTGGTGCTGGTTGTACATGTGGTGGCAGCAAGCCAGGAGCTTTCCCAGGGCTGTGGGGAGCAGGATTGCCCCTCACCCTGCCCGGCCGATAAACCAGGGCCGGGGGGGAGGAAGGAAACACTCCGGGCCCTGCAAGGAGCCACTGGCGCCTCGGTGGCCCCGGCTTCGCTCGCCCCCTGACACCCCCCCTCCGGCCATCCCCTCGGCCATGGCTCCTCACTGTCGGGGCTGCCCCTGGGCCACCTACCCCTCGCCAAGGGATCCCTCTGGCTCAGGGGGGGCTACAGAACACAAACACATCAGCTCTGGCAGGGAACCTCTGTCCATGGAGCTGTGCTCAGCCAGGGTGGGGTCCAGAGCCAGCCTGCCCCGCTGTGGGGTTTGGGGTGAGCCACCTCAGTGCCCACTGCACCCCTCGGGCACCCTCCCCTCATGCCAGGCTCCTGCCAGGGATTGCAGCAGGATGGGCTGAGCTGGGGGTGCACGGAGGGGTGAATGCTGGGCAGTGGGATGGTGGTGCCCGGGGCAGGGGGGGACACCGGGAGAACCCCGCAGAGATTCCCACCATGGTCCTGCAGGATGGTTGGTGCCGGTGGTGAGATCTGGGGTCCTATGGAGTGATGGCTGCTGGTGATGAGAGTGAGGGTCCTGTGGGGTGGTGGGTGCTGGCAGTGAGAGATGGGATCCTATGGGGTGGTGGGTGCTGGCGATGGCGCCCGGTTGGCGGCTGCGAGCGGGGAGGGGAAGCAGCCGAGAGTCCCGTCCCCGGCCGGGCAGCGAGGAGGGGCAGGAAGCTGGAATAAATCCCAGGAAGGGCCGCCTGGCTCCAGCTGGTCTGGGCTGAGCGGATGGAGCCGGGAAGGGGAAGAGAGAAGGCGGGAGGGGAGCGCGAAGGGGCTTTCTCAGGCCTCGGCCCCGCTCCAGATGTGCCGGCGGCCGCTCACATCTGAAGCCCTGGCTCGGCACCATCCAGGGCCGAGGTGTGTGTGTGTCCCCAGGGCCCATCTGCAGATGGCACGGGATGAGGGACTTGGATGGAGTCCAACCCCTGCCAGGGCAGGAACAGCCTGGGTTTGGGGGTCCCATTCACTGGGGGTCCCCCAGCCTGATCTGTGGTGTCCTTGATGCCTTCCCTCCTCCTGCTCACAGCCCTGCGTGCCAGGGAGTGGGGCTGGGTGCTGCTAGGGTTGGGTGCTGCCAGGGCTGGGTGCTGCCAGGGCTGGGTGCTGCCAGGGCTTGGTGCTACCAGGTCTGCGATGCCATCCAGCCGCCATCCCCAGCACAGGCAGCCCCCAGCAGCCCCTTCCTGGCCTGGCGTGGCCGTGCCCTGTGTGGTCCCAGCGGGGCGGGGGGTGGCCGGGGGGCTTTGATGTGCTCGGCTGCCGGGCAACCCCTGCTCGGTGCAAAGCAGCCAGGCCCGGCCCCACCAGCACCATATGGCCGGGGCCGCTGGTACCGCCCCGTGAGCCCCGTTCCCAGAATTGACATGGAAATGAAGCGATCTGTCTTGCCGAGCAACACCGGGATGGGACCCCCAGCCCAGCTGTGGCCAGGGCGGTGTCCCAGGGACATGGTGGCAGTCCCAGCACCCCAACACACAGAGGGCTGGGGAGAGCGTGTCCTGCAGCCAGGGGCATAGAGTCATGGAATTATTTTGGTTGGAAGAAAACTTTAGGATCATGGAGTCCACCCGTTCCCCATCCCTGCCAGAGCACCACTGAACCCTCAGCACCACATCTCCAGCCTTGCAAACCCCTCCAGGGATGGGGACTCCACCACTGCCCTGCCCAGCCTGGCACAGCCTTTCACAACTCTGCCCACCAACAAATTGTTCCTCAGCTCCAACCTCAACCTCCCCTGGGGTAACATGAGGCTGGTTTCTCTTATCCTGCCTCTTGCTCCTTGGGAGAAGAGCCCGACCCCAACTGGCTCCAACCTCCTTGCAGAGCCAGAAGGTCTCCCCTGAGCCTCCTTTTCTCCAGGCTCAGCCCCCCCAGGTGCCAGGGCTGCCAGGGGGGCCGTGCCACGTGTGCCACGATACCCACCAAGGCAGTGAAGCCCACCTCAGTCCCCGGGCTGCTCGTTGGGGTGTCGGGTCCGGCTGGTCGTGGCCGCAGCACATTGTTGGCGGCACAGCTGGCGGCACCCGCCCGGTCTGAAAGACATTCCTGTGCACAATGTCCTCGGCCTCCCCGCCGCGGCCCGGCCGCCGCTGCCAGATGGGGGCTAATTAGCAGCTTTGAGAGCCGCGGTGGGAACCGGGCAGCGCCGGGCCCTCCGCCGAGCCCTGAATGGAGGGGGCGACCCCAGCACCGTGCCCACCCTGGGAACCGCTGCTGGGATGGGGTGGGGGACACGGGGAGGAGGGAGGGATGGAGGGACAGAGAGATGGAGGGATAGAGGGATGCAGCTCCCCCAGCCAGGCTGGCAGGATTAATGTCTGTCCATGTTCCCCCAGAGGAGGAAGAGGAGGGCATCCTTTGGCTCCCCACACTCCTGGGGGGACTGCAGCTGCTCTGAGTGCTGCCAGGCCCCCATCCCATCCCCACCACGGCCCTTGCACCCACACCAGGACTGGATGATGCCACACTCCGGGCCAGGAAGGGCACACGGGGTCTGGGCTGTCCCCATGGCCGTGCCACCATGAAGGTGCCATCACTGGGGTTCTGTGGTCAGCGGGTTCCTGCCATGGCCAACGGTGCAGCTGGGTCTGGGAGGCACACAGGGGGGCACAGGGGCTGCTCTGACGCTGGGTACACGTGTTGAGGTTCAAGGTAGGGTGTGTACATGTTCATCCATGTGTACCTCTGTGTGTGCATGGACTTACAGACACGTTTGTGCCTGTGTTTACAGACATGTTACTGCACACGTGTGTTTGCATGTGCTTGCACCTCAGGCCTGTTTGTGCTCGTATGTGTGTCCCCAGCTGTGAGTGTGTGCGTGGATCCTCTCTGCAGGGGTGTTTGTGTGTCCACACGTCTGTGTGTGTATGTGCACTCATCCCTGTGCCCGTGTCAGGGCACACGTGTGTGCACAGCCATGTCTCTACACACATGTCCTTATCATCACCCGGGGGGGGTCCCCGCTGCCGGCTGCCCCTCCCTGCAGGTGCGGGTAACGAACGGTAACGGAATTACCGGAAGCCCTTCAGGGCAGGGACGGGCTCGGATCCCCCCCTCGCACCCTCGGTGCCCCGCACCAGCTGCACCCGGCGCCCCCCACCCCGGTAAGACCCAAGCCTGGAGACCCCCTCCCAACTCTCGCCCTTCGCGGAGGTTTCAGTCCGGGAACAGGGGTACGAACGGGGCGACCCCGGGGCGGGGGACACTGAACCGAGGGTGGGGGTACGAGATGCCTTTGGTGTGGATGCCCGTGTCCCTGTGGGGGTCCCGGTGCCCCCCGTGCTCCCGTATCCCCGCGGGGGTTCCTGTGTCCCCCATATTCCCGTTTCCCCGCGGGGGTCCCGGTGCCCCCTGTGTCCCCACATCCCCGTGGGGGTCCCTGTGACCCCCATATCCCCGTTTCGCTGTGGGGGTCCCGGTTCCCTCCGTGCAGGGCCGGGTTGCAGGTGTTCCCCCCCCCCCCTCCCCGTCCCGCCCCCGTCGCCATGGGCCCCGCCCGGGGGGCGGCGCGCTTAC
>VYZX01010789.1:30485-41946 GCA_013401335.1 Brachypteracias leptosomus
GGGAGCACGGCCCCGCACATAAATACGGACAGACAAGATAACAAAAATAGCATTAAGAGTATTCACAAATGAATTAAAAACTACTCGGATATGTACAGCAGGGCACGGGCCGCACGGCGGGGCCGGGGGGGGTCTGGGGGGGCTGCCGTGGGGCTCGCCAGACGGACACGGGGTTATTTGGAAGCTAATCTCAACTCAAAGCCCGGAGGTTCCCTGCCCGGGTGACAGCAGGAGCAGCGTGGGGATCTGGGGGGGTCGGGGGGGCACCTCTGCCACTGCACGCACCCGTCACAGCCACGCAGGGGACAGGGACCTGCCTGCGCTACGGGGGCACGAGGGGCTTCTGCTGCCCCAAAAGAGGCTTCTCAGGCGGTGCCAGCCACGGCTCCCACTGCCCAGGCCATGGGTGGGCCCTGGGGGGGCTGCTGGCCAAGGCTCTGCCACCCCTATGAGTGTCACCCCTGCCCCTTCCAGCCCTGGCGTGGCCGTGGTCCCAAATCTTGTGCCAGGGCAAAGTGCCCTCACCTGCCTCCCTTCACCACCAGCCTGGAGGAGCAGGTTGAGGGGGACATGCAGCGCCCCACAGCAACCTGCACGCTCAGAGGGAGGAGGAGGAGGAAGAGGAGGGTGGTCCCATCACACCAGGCATAGCTCTGGGCCTGACACACCATGAGACCAGCCTCAGCTCCCAGCAGCCAGGGAGGAAGGGGCTCAAAGGGGGTGCTGATGGGAGGACAGAGCTTATCACCCCAATTCTGCCTCTTCCCCCTGGCACAGGGATGAGCTTGAGGATGCAGGAATGGGGCTGGGATGCTGCTGGGAAGCTCCTGCCCCGCTGGGGATGGGGACACTGAGCCTGGACCCTGGCTCTGGCTGGGGAACCTGGGGTTAGTGACACACCTACACACACGCACGCACTCACACATGCAAAAATAAGTCTGTTTATTATCTTCCAAGTGATCTAGAGAACCCTGCGGGGCTGGGGCACCTTCCAGCCAGCACTCCCCCCCCTCACCCCTCACACACACACCCCCCCAGGGCTGCCGGGGGCTCTCCAGGGGCTGGAAGGGGCTGTTGTTGGTCTCAGCGGCTTTTAAAACACAACGGAACGGTAAATAAAGGGTAGGAGAGAAGGAGCTGGAGGCAAGGAGGGAGAAAGCTCCGTGGAGCAGCGGGAGGCTCGCTCGGGAGGCAGGACGGGGCTGCCCCCTCCCCACCCCAACCCCCCCACCCCTGGCCGGTGCCGGTGCCGGTGCTCGGAGTGTAGTGGATGTGGCGGTGACGGCGCCGGGGGGACAGGAGAGGGTCACTTGCGGCTCAGCAGGGATCCCAGCAGAAGCACTCCTGCCACCGTCGCCCCGGTCAGGAGCCATTTGTTGAAGCTCTCCTGCCCCTTCCTCACCTCGGCAGCAGCATCGTTCCCGTAGAGGTCCACAAAGCGCTCCTGGGGGAGAGAGTAGAGGTAAGAGGGGTGGGAGAGGGGCACGGGGCAGGGGGGGGGCTGTGGGAGGAGGGGGAAGGGTGTTGGNTGGGCCCCTCGCTCCAAGAGGGACATTGAGGGGCTGGAGCGTGGCCAGAGAAGGGCAACGAGGCTGGGGAAGGGTCTAGAGCAGGAGTGTGGTGAGGAGCAGCTGAGGGAGCTGGGCCGGGTTTCTCCAGGAGGTTCAGGGGAGACCTTCTGGCTCTGCACAACTCACAGAATGTTCACGGAATGTTAGGGATTGGAAGGGACCTCGAAAGATCATCTGGTCCAATCCCCCTCCTCCCTGACAGGAGGTTGGAGCCAGGTGGGGTCGGGCTCTTCTCCCAAGGAACAAGGGACAGGACAGGAGGAAAGGGCCTCAAGTTGGCCCAGGGGAGGTTGAGGTTGGAGCTGAGGAACAATTTGTTGGTGGGCAGGGCTGTGCCAGGCTGGGCAGGGCAGGGGTGGAGTCCCCATCCCTGGAGGGGTTTCCAAGGCTGGAGCTGTGGTGCTGAGGGCCAGGGGTTAGTGGTGCCCTGGCAGGGATGGGGGAATGGTTGGACTCTGAATTTCAGGGTCTCTTCCAACCACAAGGACTCTGAGTCAGTGAAAGTGCTGCTGGGGATCGTGTGGGTGGCAGATCCCTTGTGTTTCCTTGCTCTGAATCACCCTCAGAGGGTGATGGGGAAGCACAGGACCAGTCATGAGAGGAGGAGATGCCAGGAAGGATTTGCACGGAGAGCACCACGCGGACAGGGCAGGAGATTCAGCACGTGCTCTCTAAAATTAGCATGGAAGTGTGATAGAAATCACTGCAGCAGGAGAACCTGGGCTCTCAGCCCTGGCTGGTGCCCACGGTTGAGTCCACACTGTGCACCCTCCTGCTGCTTTCACCTCCTAAGTAGAGCCTCCACCTCCCTTTCCCCACTGTCCCCAGCAGGACGAGCTCTCCCATGTCCTGGCCCATCCCAGGTTTCCCTGCAGCTCGGTCTGGATTCCACCAAGCCCCGTGGTGAAGGCAGATGCTCTGGGTCCCTCCTGCCTTCCCCGGGGCTTCGGGGGAGCAGGGCCAAGCATGAGGCCTGGCCATGAATGTGGTCACTCCAGCCCGGCTCGTCCCGGTGCCTCCAGCCCTTCCTCACCAGCAGGAGCCGGGCAGAGCTTGGCAGAGCTGCCACCCAGCCCCTGTCCCTCCAGGGAGACTGTGACAGGGCTGGGGACACGTGGCTGTGGCCTGGGGGTGATGGAGGGGAGAGACCTGCAGAGCTGAACTGCTCCTGAACACGAGCACATCTCCCTGTACCCATGTGGCACCCACATGGCACGATGCCAGCCCTCCTGGGCACCCAGGGAGTGGGACCACCATGGGGACAGCTGTTTGGATGCCCAGAGCACAGGCTACAAGGAGCAGGGAGTTTTCCAGCCCAGCAGCTCCCAGGTTTCTTGTGGCTAGAGGGAGCTGTGAGCTCCGGGATCACCAGCAGCTCTCGTCATCGCCTTTCCAGCCCATCTTCCCAGCAAGGTCCCCCCTGTTCCCGATAAGTGAAAGCAGTTCCAGTAACCCGGCCCTCTGGGAAGGCAGAGATAAGCCTGGCTGACGCTGGGCTTGTGTCACGGCCTCCCCAGGGGCACAGCAGGATCCCTGCCTGCCAGGGGCTGCCAGCTCTGCCCACAAACTGCCCCCCACAGCCCCCATGGGCACCAACTGCTGCCAGAGGACCTGGAGGGCTTCAATGCTTTGATCCCGGCTGGGATCCAGAGGGTCTCCAGGAAGATGCCCCTTTATCGCTCATGGAAACGTGGTGCCAGTCCCCTGGCTCCCCCAAAATAGCCCCAGCAGGGTCACAGCCTTTGGGGCATCTCCTCGCCTTGCCACACACACCCCATCAAGGTCACCCAGAGCTTTTCACAGCCAGGTGTCCAGGGGGCAGGGCTGTGTCCCTCTCCTCGGCCACCAGCCTCTCCCCTCTGTGGGATCAGAATCCCAGCATGGTGGGGTTGGAAGGGACCTCTGGAATCTCTCCAGAGGAGACTCCACAACCTCTCTGGGCAGCCTGGGCCAGGCTCCAACACCCTCACCCCAAACAACTTTCTCCTCCTGCTCACATGGAACCTCCTGGGTTCCAGTTTGTGCCTGTTGCACAAATTCCTTCCTTCTCTCCGGTCTAAATCTCCTTCTTTTAGTTTCAAACCACCCCCCCTTGTCCTGTCCCAACAGGCCCTGCTCAAAACTCTGTCCCCATCTTTCTGACAGGCCCCTTGAAGCACTGAAAGGCCACCAGAAGGTCTCCCTGGAGCCTTCTCCAGGCTGAACAAGCCCAACTCTCCCAGCCTGGCCTCCCAGCAGAGGCTCCCAGCCCTCCCAGCATTGCTGGGGCCTCCTCTGGCCCCGCTCCAACAGGTTCAGAAGGTGGCACAGGCTTGTCCAAAAACACCCATCACCTCTACAACATCACTCTACCAGAGTCCCTGGAAAAGGCCCTTCCCTTGGACACACATCTCAGCCTCACTCTCACAGCACCAATGGGGTGGGATGAAGGAGACTGAGCCCTCCTGATGTACTGCCCAGAAAAACAGCCAAAAAAAATAGCCCAGAAAAAGCCTTTACTTGGGGACTGCCTCACCAAGAGCCCCACACATCTCCACAGGCTCCTCCAGACCCATGGGACGGGACAAACCCCCACCCCAGGCAGGCTGCAGAGGTGGGAGGGGGTGTGCAGCCCCCCAGCAGCAGGGCAGGGAGGTGGGGAGGGCTGGAGCTGAGCCTGTGATGGTTTGTGCTGCTGAGCTTGGGGAAAGGCAGTTCCAAGAAGCGTGTTTTGAAGCTCTTACTTCTGAGAAAAGGAAGTGTTTGCTGAGCTAGAGATAAATGGCGCGGGGTGAAGAGGGAGCTATCGGGTGCTACAGGCACCATGAGAGCCCAGCATGGGCAGGGGGAGGGATGTGAGTCCCTCAAGTTCCCCCAGAACTGGGCAGGGAGGGGATGGAGCCCCTCATGTTCCCCCAGGACCACGCAGGGAGGGGATGTGAGGGAGACTCAGGAGGAGAGCGTCCTGAAGCCACCCCTGGGAGCTGTGACAGCTCAGCCCCTGCACAACTGCGAGCCCAGATGCGTCCCCTGGGAGTGGTGATCCCAGAGCAGGGGGGTGGGAAAGCAGCTGGAGTGTCCTCCCTCCAGGGCTGGAGGTTAGGGAAAGGCAGCTTGCTGGGTTCCCACACGGCTCTGCACCTGAGGCCCAGCACTCCCAGCACCCATCCTGACCTCCCTGGCCTGGTGTTGGGGATCTCCAGGCTTGCCCGGACACGTCCAGATATTTCTGGCCTCCCCCAGTCACCTTTATCTGAGAGGAAATATTTGGAATTCCTGAGTCGATCACAAGGACTATGGTAGCAACAGCACGTCATGTCCCAGCTCCCCTCTCCTGAGCCCCTTCCACCCAGCCAGGACAGGCTGTCCCAGCACCCAGCACAGTCACATCCCCTTCCCCACCCCGCTGACAGGCACCACACGGCCCAGAGGAGGATGCTCCAGGCTGGGGATGAGGAAGCATCAAGAGGCTACAGGACAAAAAAGGCAATTCCCCAGCCTGGCCCCTCCTCCCCCAGCGCTGGGGAAGGACTCGATGGTTTCTTGCTGGAGCCCAAACCAGCACTTGCTGGGGGGGCTCCCTCTAGCTGCATGTGGAGGAGACAAGAGGAGATGGAGACCCAGGTGCCACCACCCCCCAGAGCTGGGGCAGGGAGGTTCTGCAGGGCCAAGGGCTCTGCCCAAACCACAGCCCACCTTCAGGGGGGTGGCAGAGGCCCTTTAAATGCTGCCCAGTGATGATGGAGGAGGACACTGCGGCGGAGAGAAGAGAGGAGCAGGTCTGACCCAAAGTGCTCCTGTCTGGAGTGGAAGAGCAGGTGAACCAGGCTGGGGCTCTGGCCGAGACCACGTTCACAACCTGGGCTGGGAAGGGGAAGAGGCAAAGTTTCGGCCTCGTGCTGGTTTCATTCAGCAGCACTGCCCGGGCTGCAGCAGAGGAAGGGCAGTGGCCAGATCCCATTCAGGGCGAGCAGAGCAGAGGGTTCCTCTTTCAACAGAAACCCCAAGGCTCAGGGAAAGAGGATTCAGTGACAGCAAACCCTGGGGCAGGTGAAGGAAGCAGATGTGGGCGATGAATCCCCAGCTAGGGTAGAGCGGAAAGGGGAGGGGGAAGGGCAGAGTTTGGGGGCTCAAAGCTTCCCCTGGTGGGGGAGATGAAGGGTTTGGAGGCCACCAAGACACTTATGAAGCTCTGAAAACCAGCTGGGCTCTACCAGGACTATTCATGGTGACTTGGTCTGACTTCAACACGGAAACTTTGACTCCAGCAGGAGCTACGGAGCTTCCCCACACCCCAACACCCACTCAGCCTGCTGAGACCCATGGCAACCAGCTCAGCACAGACAAAACCCTTTCCCACCCAAGGATCTCAACGTGTTTCATCAAAAACAAGTTGTTTCTTCCCAACCTCCTGCGGGATGCCAGCTCTGTCCCCTGACCAAGGTGTGGGGAGGTCAAGTGCTTTGCCTGGAGCTGTGGACAAGCCAACGGCATGAACCAGAGAGTGACTCCCAGCCCAGGCACTCCCAGCATGGGGCAATGTTCCACTGGAAAACAAAGCTGGTTCTGTTCTACCTTCCCTGTCACTACTGCCCAGAGGTCTCAGACCCACCACGGGCCAGGCGTGGAGTCATCTGGGTGACCAGACATTTGCTAATGAGATGCTGGGAACAGTTTTGTGCCGAGCAGTGAGACAGGCGTGGAGAAAGGAAGGCAGGCAGCAGCTCTGCTCAGCCACAACAAAGCCCCTGCTCCCAGACCCCCCCGCCTGCCAGCTCACCGCAGGGGACTGGCATATGTGGACCTGGAGGTGAAGAGCAGGGGGAAAAAGGCAGCTGAGATCTTGCAGAGAAGAAACAAAACATGAGTATTCCCAAAGGCGGCCAGGAGGATCCTGTAAACGCAGCTCGGGGGGTCCCCGTGTGCTCTGAAAGTGGAAGAGACGCCCTGGAGGTCCTCTCTGCCCTCATCCCCCATCCATGTGTGGTCCCCATCGCCCTCCAGCCCTGCCTGAAGCCCAGGCTCTAAAAGAGGACATCAGGGACACCGAATGTGGCAGTTCCAGGCACACAGCACTGCCCACAGGGACTGGGGGTCAATGTGACCCCCGACTCGGGAGCTTCACGTCAAGGAAACCAGCCCATCCAAGGCAGAGCTTCTCCAGATGCCCCTGTCACACCCTGGGCAGGCTCAGGATGGGGAGGGGAAGGGGCTGTGGGGACATGGGGAGGGGAGGAGGCTCAGGGGAGATGGGGAGGAGAGGAAGCTCTGGGGACAGCACAACCCAGCAGGTGCGAAAGCTCCAGAGACCCAGCTCTAACTGTTATGCAAATAGTGACCTCCAGGGAAGCAGCTGCTGCTCTCCATGACAATGGCAGGGAATGTCACCAGCTCCACCGCCTCTCCTGCCCTGGGAGGGAGCAATGGGGTGTTACTGGGGTGCTGCTGGTCCTGGGGTGCTGCTGGGGAGCTCCTGCCCCTGCCCCTGCCTTCAGAGACCCCCAGGGCTGCAGCAATCAGCTCACAAGGGTTCATTAAACCAGCACATCCCCACCTCGCTCCCCTCCACACACCGAGTCCTGGCAGGGACCATCAGGGAGGCTGGTCCTGGGGCCTGAAGCTCAACAAACCTGCGGGGCTCCATCCCAGCAGGGCCATGACCAGGGCCAGCTCTTTCCTAAGCAGAAACAACCCCTCTCTAGCACATTCCAGCCCTAATCCTCACCGCCCCAGCCTCCTGTCAAACTGGTTTCATCACCAGCTCCAGGGAACCCTCGCTAACCCCCACACCACCCAGTGCAGTTTCAGCGTTTTCCCAGCAGCCGAGAGGGGCTCTGGTGGCAGCTGGAACCCCCATCCCTGCCCCGGGAGACGGGCTGTGCACAGCACGGGGTGGGAGAGCTGGGAATTGTGCTCCCGTTCCAGAAATCTGCTGAAACATTCATGTGAGCTGCAGCCGGGGACGCTGCGAGTGACTAATCCGCTTGCATCCATCTTTCATCAGTGGTTTCTCCCACTACTATCCAGGCTGAGGGTTCCCAGGGGTGCCAGGAGGAGCCCCAGTTGGTACTGGGCACACTGGGCAGCGGGACGGGCGGTGGGTGAGGCGGCTCCAGCACAAAGGCACAGCCAAGAACACATGGGCTGAGCCGGATCCACTCAAGAGATTAGCACCTGCTGGGAATGGGATTGTTTTCCAAAGGGCATTAAGTGGAGGAAAGACGGTCCCTCTGATGCTTCTCCCCACCGGACAGATGGTGTCTGAGCCGGGCAGCCTGATGGGCTTTGTTCGAGGGGCTCTCTCGGGGGGCAGGGGGAGGCTCCTGCTTTCATTTCAGGGTTGTCTGCTGCCCACGGTGCTGGGGAGCCCGAGGGCTGTGACCAGCTCACTGTGCAGGGCAAGAACCTCAGCAGGTTCCCCCATGGCCAGGGAAACGAGCTCGATTTTCACCTTGTCACTGCTACCCCCAGACGTCACAGCTCTGTGCAATCGTGCCCTTGTGTAACTGTGGGGAAACCTGCGCCAAGGGGATGTGCCAGCTCATGTGTGCCCGGCTGGGGGCACGGCCCCTCCTGCTGCCCTCCCTCAGGCTGTGGAGTGTGGATCTGCTGGAGGGTAAGAGGCTCTACAGAGGGATCTGGCCAGGCTGGATTGATGGGCTGAGGCCAACGGGAGGAAGTTCAACAAGGCCAAGGGCTGGCACCTGCCCTTGGGTCACAACAACCCCCTGAGCGCTCTGGGATGGGGGAAGAGTGGCTGGAAACTGCCTGGGGGAAAAAGATCTGGGGGAGCTGGTCAACAACCAGCTGAAGATGAGCCAGTGTGTGGGTGGCCAAGAAGCCACCAGCATCCTGGGTTGTGTCAGCACTGGTGTGACCAGCAGGATCAGGGCAGGGATTGTCCCCCTAGACTGGGCACTGGGGAGGATCAACCTCGAATCCTGGGGTCAGTTTTGGGCCCCTCACTTCAAGGACATTGAGGGGCTGGAGTGTGCCCAAAGGACAACGTTGTCCAGGTCTGGCAACGGGTGGACTCCATGACCTTAAAGGTCTCTTCCAACCTAACCAACCCTGTGATTCTCTCCAGGCTGAGCCATGTGATGCTCACAGCTCTCCCCAGCTTACCCCAAACCCTCCCTGCAGGAACAGCAGCATTGCCAGAGCCCCAGGCAGCCAGGCTGGGGCAGGGACAGTCCCCAGGGCAGATAGGCCCCAGGAAGAGCTGCCTGGTTCCTCCACCTAACCACAGGTCCTCCAGCATCCCGTTGGAGCCCCGGCCAAGCCTCCCCACTTCCCATTCCGGCTCCTCACGAGGCTGCTGAAATTCTTACATGCCACTTGAATGAAAAAAGGGGAAAGGGTGGAGGAGCAGGAAGGGGAGGAAGATGTGCTCATTCTGTTTTCACTTCCTGTTAGCCCACATGAAATCTCAAATGATCCAGGCCACCAAGCCCCTTTCAGCACAGTCCCCGCTGGCTGGAGGGCAGGAAGAGTCTGAGGCTGCTGCAGCACACGGGGCAGAGCGAGGAGGAGACGTTGGGCTCTGCCCTGGGCTCCTCCAGACGTGTTGTTGCATGAAATAATCACTGGCTGGTGCACTGGAAGCTTCTAAATGAGGTCAGTGGCTCTAATAAAAGGCAGCAGCTCTCTGGTAAGTCTAATAGGCTGGTGAGCCACACCAAGGCAGGGTGGGAGCGCTCGCAGGGCTGCCACGAGGGCTGATTTACAGGTAGGAACACCCCATTTTCTCCACACACAAGTCATCTATTACCCAGGGCCACCCACACCCAGCTCCCACATCCTGGCCCAAGCCCTGAGCCAGCCTGTCACAAGTGACACACGAGGAGCAATGTCACGTACTGCCACCAACTGTGTCCTCTGCACATCCCCAGCCTTCCTCAGCCTCAACCGTGGCAAAAAGCCAGAAAGATGCACCAATGGGACTGGCATCATTTGGGGAACTCATGAAGGGATGAAGACAGACACTGTCCTGCTCCACATGAGCTGCATTTGAACCACACCAGCTCCATGCCAGCCTAGACCTCTGCTCTCAGCTTCCCAAAGAGCTCTTCACCCTGGAACCATGGAATTGTTTTGGTTGGAAGAGAACTTTAAGATCATCGAGTCCAACCATTCAGGCACCACTAACCCCTGGCCCTCAGCACCACATCTCCAGCCTTGCAAACCCCTCCAGGGATGGGGACTCCACCCCTGCCCTGCCCAGCCTGGCACAGCCCTTCACAGCCCTGCCCACCAACAAATTGTTCCTCAGCTCCAACCTCAGCCTCCCCTGGGCCAACTTGAGCCCCTTTCCTCCTGTCCTGTCCCTTGTTCCTTGGGAGAAGAGCCCAACCCCCCCTGGCTCCAACCTCCTGTCAGGGAGTTGTGCCTGGCAGACAGGTCCCTGCCCAGCTCTGCCCGTCAGCCCCGTGCCCACCTCGTGGCCCAAGCAGCTCCTGCTGGAAGCTCTGCCAGGCTCTCACAGTTTGCAGTATTTTATTTCAGTCTCCGGAGCACCTGGCGGGCAGCAGCAGGGGCAGGAGAACCTGCCTGCTCTTTGTTCTTGGCCAGGTGGAGCTGGCAGCAGAGGACACCTGCCTCGGTTTCCCCCCCGAGCTCAGGGCTGCATTCGGGGAGCTCTGGGTCCACCCCAGAGCAGGCTGAGCCCGGCCCCGCTCCCACCAGAGGCTCCTCATCTCCAGGGCCCATCTCCCCGAGCAGGGCACTACTGCCAGGAGCCAGCTACTAATTGGATCTACTTAAATCAGAAGCTACGCCTGCAGCCAGAGCTGAAACACAAGCTCGAGCAGGAAGGAGGATAATGCAATAAATTCAAGCAGCTCTCCCCAGGGGAGACACACAGACCCTGAAACTTCCCTCTCGGCAGATACAGCCCATTACCCTTCCCTGGGCAAGCTCTGCAAGTGCAGGGCCAAGAGAGGAACCAGCCTGAAGCCTCCTGAGATGCTGTGTTCACCCAGCTCCCTGCTCCCAGTAACAGACCAGTTCCACCACAACATCCCACGTGTCCCCATGGCCTCCTCCCCGGTTTCTGCTCCTGAATCCCACTCCTCCCTCCCTCTCCACGCTGGAGGCAGGCAGCAGAGCCCAGCACGCTGGGTTTCCCATTAGAGAGATCCTGGGAGACAGCACTGGGCTGGTACACGTGAGCACGTGTCCGAGGGAAGGCAGGGGCTGTGCAGAGCTGTGCTGGGCACTCCTGCCTGCAGGCAGCCCTATCTTAGCCCTTCTGCCCACCACTGCTCAGCCCTCCCATTCTATTTCTTTTTCTTTTTTTTTTTGGTGTTAACTAAATTAAACATGAGGAGGATAAAATAAGCAAAATCCCTAAAAACAGAAAAAACCTAAAGCGAGCGTTCTCCACAGCACAACTAGGTCACAGCTCCCCAGCTCGAGCCGTGGCAGCCCTGCCTCAGCCCCTCCAGCCTCCCGGGTGCAAAACTGGCAGCTTGGGTCAAAAGCTGCCTCCCGAAACCCACACCTGCTCCCCGGTGAGGCAGCTGGAGCCAGCTGCTAACGGCCCCGTGCCCGGCACCCCTCGCCCTGCCCCAAAGAGGAACCTTCTGCCCGCAGCTGCACCCAGCCCGGCTCCTGGGCACCCTGGCAAAGGAGCCCCTGGCATCCCCAGCACCATCGGCGGCGCTTCAGAGAGCTCCTGCACCAGCCACCCCCCGGCACATCCTCCCGGGGGGGGAGCTCAGATGGATTTCCCCGGCCAAGGCCAGGGCAGCAAACAAGGAGTGCCCTGGCACTCAGGGCCTCGCTTCCCTTTCATGCCTCCATTACCCACGTTAATCTTTAGTTACTCAGAACAATAGCGTTTAAAGGTAACATCCCTCTGGGAGGGTGGAGGAGGAGGAGGAGGAGGAGGAGGAGGAGGAAGAAGCTGC
>VYZX01010789.1:50517-67722 GCA_013401335.1 Brachypteracias leptosomus
GGGGCGCGTGCGCGGAGCCGTTGGGCGGCACGGCGCAGGCGCGGGAGCGGCCGAGCCGAGGGCGGGGCTCTGGCGCCCCCTGTCGGGCAGCACAGGCCCCGGCGGCTCCGGTGACCTGGGAGATCCGGTCTCCGCCCCGCCACGCCGCGCCGGTACGGTAGACCCGGCAACCACGGCCGCCTGTCCCCTCCGAGCAATTTGGGCTTAACGTTTGGCCGTTTTTGGGGAGGGAAGACAAGCAGGCTGCGTTTGATCGATGACAACTGTGGTGAGGGAGAGGCAGAGGCCTGTTATGTGCTTAAGGCGGAGCCATAAGGTACGGCCGTGGTACCAGGGCCCGGCTCCGGTGGGCCTCTGCCCGGGATGCCGGTACCGGCCCCGAGCCTCCCGGCCCTGCTCGGTGGACCCGCCTCCGGGCAGCTGATAGGCTGCCCAGAACGACAGTCAAAGTGCTGCCTCGCCTGATTGGGCGGGCGCGCCTCGCGCAGTGCCTTATGGGAGTAGTTGTTTGCGTGTCATTTGGCGGGTGTGTGGTGCCCTCGGCACTACATTTCCCGTCAGCCTTTGCGGGCAGCCTTCGATCGCGCCGGCCGTTGTTTGCTCATCCGGGTCCTTTCCTCTGATGGCGGCTTGCCCAATCGGCGCGCAGTAAGGGCGTGCCCCAGGCGCTGATTGGTTGGTTCGGACGGACGAGCCCTGTTTGAAATCCGTTAACGGCGGCGGGCAGAGGCGCCGCGCGAGGCGGCCGCGGCGCTGAGGTGAGTGTACCGGGAGGGGGGACCGGGCACCGGGCGGTGCTTACCGGGCACAGGGCTTTCCCTCGGCTGAGGGGGAGCTCGGCTTCCCTTCAGCTTCCCTTCAGCTTCCCGCCTTTACCGGCAGGCGCCGTCCGGTAACGGCGGCCTGGGCCGCAGCGCTCCGCTGGGGTGTGTTCGGTTCTCTCCGGTTGTGGGGATATGAGCCTTGGGCCTGCTCGGAGTTTGGGTACCGGTAACATGGCCTCTCGCAGCACTGCGGCTGGGAAACGGAGGCGGAAAGCGGCTGTGGGCGCTTAGCCCGTGCCCGGGGCCGCTCTCGCCGGGGCCTGACACGATGTCCGGAGGGCGGGCTCGCACCGGAGCCCCGCGGCGTGGGCCTAAGCCCACGAGGGACGATTGTGAGCCCCTATCGTGGCCGTGGGGCTTTGTCTGGGTTATCACCCCTATGAAAGGACCAGGAAGCTTTGGGCTGTGGGACAATAGAGAAGCTGCCAGGCTGGGTTAACCGGGCTGCCCGGTCCGTGTTTGGGCAGCGGTCAGTGCTGAGTGCCCAGCAGAAGGCACTGGAATTACTGCAGCACGTTGCTGTGAATCTTCCTCAGCCCTGGGGAAGCTTCTCTTGCTTATTCCCAACTGCCCATCCTGGGTTTTGAGGCGTGTGGATCAATCGGCTTTGGGTTTATCTGCTGATGTATCTTGGAATATTCTTTTTGTGTATCTGGTGCCCTTTTTTCCTGCTGGTGGGATTTGGAGTAAGTAACACCCGGAGTTTATGAAGCTCCCATGGTGTGTTGTGATAAGGTGTGGTTTTGAGTTGACTGTGAGCTTATCTAATTATGTTGCAAGATGGCAAGAAAGAGCAACTCTTCTCTGTGCCCTCCTTCCATCTGTCCCTCACTGCTCCCCAGAACCCGAACTCCTCCATTCTCTCTCCTTCTGACCCCTCATTTCTGACCTTGGGACACCACTTCCTCCAAGACACAAAGACCTGTAGTTTGAGAGGGTCCTTTGTCCAACTGGTGGGTGCTGGGATTGTATTGCCTGGTGACCAGTCTGTGCTGAGCTTCTGCCCTAAAAAGTCATTTTTGGGCAGGTTGTAGTTGTGAGTGCTCCCTCACATCCCACAGCTAGGCCAGTGCTGCACTGGTCTTGTTCGAGGTGCCCTGCTCCAGCCTAAACGTTTTTGGCAAGAAATGAACAAGTACATTGAGAAAAAGACCCTGAGCTCATCAGTGGTGGAATCATGTCTGCATTTTAGAGCTAATTTGGATTAGAGTGAGGTGTGAAGTTATTCCGGGACACCTCCTGCCCTCGCCGTGGGATCAGTCTTATTCTGGGACAGGAATGCTTGTTCCAATTTAGCTTAATCCTTTCTCAAAGCTAACTAATGTAAACCAGGCCAAGGCACTCTTCTGGAACGTGCCAAAGTGTGGTTCATCAGGAGAAACCTGATGTGCAGGGAAAGCTGCTGCCTGCTTCTCTCTGGACATGGCCACAGACCCTGTGGGCACGGTCAGGCCCACGAGGGAAGAGTACCTAGAAAGAGAGGGAAGGTTTTAGTGAGGCACCTGCTTTTGTTCAGGGAATTTTGGCTATTTTTGAAGGCCAGAGGGCTGAGTCCTGCTCCTTTCTTCCCCCAGCAGTGGTGTGAGCAGCTCCCTGTGCAGGGGTGAAAGCTGATCCTGAGGAACAGGGTGAGGGTTCCCTGGCTGGCTCCTGAGCAGCTCTGCGGGCGCTGGTGTCGACACAGGAGGTGATGGATGTGCAGGGAGCAGGGTTACACTTTAAATCTCCCCTGCAGTTATGTGTGGCTGCAGCGTGCCTGTGAGCAGGGCCTGGTAAATGCACTCAGGGCCTGCTAATTAGGTAACGTCCCTATTAATGAGGAGCAATTTCTGCGCCTCCCTTCTGGAAGCGTGCCACGGCAGAGACAAAATTCTGCCTCCTGTCATTAAAGGAATGATTTAGGTAATGAAGGTTCTGCCATCAAAATCAGATCAGGTGTTTTCAGATGCCTGGGAGGGGTGGGCAGCAGGCTGGGCAATAAATCACTGGACCACTGGGCTGGGAGGGAGCTCAGTCCCGAGCTGTTGGTGGGTGGAGGAGAGAGCTGCTGCTGATTGAACGGCTGCTTCCCAGCAAATCCTTTTGCGTGGGACTGGAGGATACAGAGGGATTTGCAAAGCGGATGTTGGGAGTTCATCCGACTGCAAACAGACCCTCTGCAGCTCAGGCATTGCTTCTACCTCTCCACTTCCAAGAAACTGTGACACTGATGTGCTCCCTTTGTCTTCTGCCTGGTGGGGGGAGCAGGGGGTTGGTGCTGAGGGTGCTGCCATTAAAGACCATGGATTTTGCCCAGTATGAAGCAGGGAGCCCCAGCAGTGGACACGAGTCGCTGTGAAAGGCGACGCCTGGAGCTGGGGCTGGCTGGGGAGGGTGAGGGGAGAATGCAGATGACGCATTTGATTTTTAAAAAAAGTGGCTAGTGTTGACAGAAACCCTACCCTGATGGAGGGTGGTAGGAAAGCATTCGATTCCTGCCGTGTCTGCAGCTCAGTTACGGTTGGTTTTGGCTCCAGTTCTGCTCTTTGCCTTCTTTGGGTCCTACCCTGACATCTCCAGTCCTGTCGCTGATGTTTCTCCACTGACATTCTTCCCCTTGACTACTGAAATTCTGCAGGTTTCTCAGTGCAGCCATCTCCAGGAGGCAGGGCCGGTGGTTGTGAACAGCAGCTGGACCCTCTAAATGCTTCTTTGCTTTGCTTTCCTCCTGAATATTTTCTAATTTGTGGTGCACACGGGCTGGGCTGAGCTCTGTGTGGTCTGCCTGGACAGATGGTTCAGGTCAGAGACTCTGTGCATTATGAATGTGCTGCTTTGGGGTTGGTTGGACTCAGGAAAGCCGAGTTCAGGTGATTTCCTTGGGGAGTGTTTGTGGTTCATCCCCCTGAGCTCTGCCCTGCAGCTGTGCGGGGCATCCTGCGAGCACAACCCCACCTTTGCAGAAAAGTCCTGTTCCCATTTCAGTTTAGAACCTTGTGTCTGGCTTTATTCCTGTTCCGTTGTGTTTGATATCACCTGTTGACACAGGGACTCCTCCTGCTGTCAGTGCTCCACTAATTAACTGAGGGGCCTGTTCGTGCCATGGACACTGGTTTGTTTATAGCCTGGGGTAGTGCAGTGGAATGCAGCAAGGGCCTGACACTGCCCTTCTTCCTACTTTGTTCCCAGTAATGATACCCTACCAAGCTCCCTTCCTGCTTTGGAAATCAATTTGCCCTGCAGAAGAGCACGTTTGAGTCATTAGCTCTTGTTTGTAGCCCTTCAGAGGGAGGAGGGCTGTGCTTTCCAGTGCTTTCCAGAGCCAACCTCAGGCTCTTGCTCCATAAATCCATGTTCTGGTGAGGGTACAAACTCTGCTGTGCGTGGGGAGGACAGGGCAGTTGCTCTCTGGAAAAGTTTTATCCTTTACTTCCTTTTAAAAAACACAATTCTAGCACCTACAAGTGTAAAGAAACCCTTGATCTTTTTTCTTGATCAAGAAAACTTGATCTTTTTCATAGTTTTGAACCTGCAAGTGCCAACAGTGGTAAAACCTCCTTAGCTCTACCCATTGGCAGTAGAATAAAAACCTGCAGAGCTTGAGATCACAGAGTTGCTGTGGTTGGAAAGGACCCATAAGACCATTGAATCCAACCATTATCTAGCTCTCCCTGGCCTGCTTTTACACCACCTCCTTGGGGTATGATGATGAGACCTTCTGCCCACGGCAGGGAGATGTCCCAAAGGCCGTCCCAGAGCCCTCTAGAGACTGTGCAGAGCAGG
The DNA here is from genome assembly GCA_013401335.1 of Brachypteracias leptosomus. Taxonomy (NCBI): domain Eukaryota; kingdom Metazoa; phylum Chordata; class Aves; order Coraciiformes; family Brachypteraciidae; genus Brachypteracias; species Brachypteracias leptosomus. The sequence continues at coordinate 55,104 of VYZX01010789.1, forward strand.
AGGGTGGTTTGGCTGACCCCTGGGGTGGGGTTTGGTTAACAACTGACCAGTGCCTGTTGTCTGCAGGACAGTAGCTGTGCGAGCAGAGGACTCGGGGAGGTGTGAGGTGAAGATGTCTCGCCCAGAGTCTCGCTATTCCTTTGATGTCCCAAACCCCTGCATCAACTTTGCGACCCTGAGCGACGATGACGTGCACAACGCAGACTCCTGGTTTGGTGAGATGCTCCCAACCCCTCAGTTTGATTTCCCTTTGGGTGGGGGCTTGGCCTGATCCTTGTTTTGGGTTGTGCCTGTGGCTTAGTCACATTGTGAACACAACTTCTTCATGCCTGGGGTTTGGTTTTGTGTTTAAACTTTGTCATCTGTGGCTTGACAGGTGACTTTAACATCATGATGAGATTCTGAGGTGTATTGTTAGAAGTTCTGAGTGTAGCACACACAGTGAAAGTCTCTCTCTCTTCACAGACCAAAAAGCCGATCTGGAGAATGTCCCTCCTGCAGAAAACCTGCCAAAGGTCTCCCAGAACAGCCCTGCTTTTGCAAAGCCTGATATTATCCTGTCTTCTGTCACATCACAAGAAATAACAACAAGTAAGCTGGCACAGTGTGCAGGGAGAGAATAAATCTTACCTGCTTTTTACTGGCAAAATGAACAGCTTTGGTGGGACCATCTTCACATATTGTTGTCTAGCAAGGTCTCACGTGGTTCTACCTTGGCATATTTGTGTGTGTATTTATGTATGAATATACAAGCTGACATTTGTCACTGCTCTCAGGTGAAAGCCATGGTGAAGACGATGGCCAAGCAGAAGGTGTGCAGACCAACGTGGCTCCTCAGAACATTGTTGGATCCCTGAGCAGCTGGAGAGCTGCAGCTCCTGCAGAGGCCCCTCAGAGGTGAAACACTTGTGTTCGGTTTGCACGAAGATTGATGGCAGTGTAACTAAGCAGGTCCCTGCTCTCAGGATCTGCAGTTCTAGCTGTTCTTGGGTCATCCTGTGGGGCTGAAGTTCTCTCATGTGTGAGGACAGCTGATCTGCTTGCTAAGCTGCAGGGGCAGTCTCTAGGGGTGGAAATGTAATGCAGTGTCTCACATACTTGTCAAATGAGACTCAGTAGCAGTAGGAGCTTCTGGAATGTGAGGATATCTGAAACTAAGGTGGCTGATAAGGTTTCTTTGTTTATATCTGCCTGAGTTGGGCTGAACTTGTTCTTAATATGAATGCAAAGGGCTGTGCATGCTCAGATATACCAGAGAATATTGTTTATGGATTAAATAATTCACGTTGTGTTTGGACTGTCGTGTTAAACACACGATTTGTGTAGAGGACACGTTGGAGTGAGGTGATGCACTGATGTAACCAAGGTTATAGAGGCTGTGTGTGTTCTCAGCCCCATGGGAAAGCCAACCCCTGGTTTGTGTTCTGCTCTAGGGCGGGTAGAAGACAAGCTGCAGCCCAGAGGAAAACCCAGCAGCGCAAGCAGCCGGCGAGGGTCCAGGTGGAGAGAAGTGCTGAGGCCTCTGCTGCCAAGGAAGAGGTTCCACCCCTGAAAAAAATGAGAATGTATGTCACCAAAGTCCTTCTGTCTGGGGCTGGGAAGGGGGATACAAGTGTTCCTTTGGAAAGAATTTCCACATGGCCCCGAGGGTTCTCACAGGAAGGTTAGAGGGAGGTGACCGAAACCTGATTCCCAATATGGGTCTCATAAACAAGGAGAAATGGCTGGAGGACCTGGAGGAAACGGTCTGTTTGTCTGGAGGTAGAGATGTGAATGAAAGAAGCTTGGGTTTCTGAAGCTTCATACTCCATATTCAGTGTCTGTCAGCCAGCTTTAAACTTGGCTTGACTTGTCCATCAAGAACTCATCAGGCAGTCAGTCATGAGCTATGAGTGAGCTGCAGCTAAAACATTTCTCAAATTAGCTTAACCACCAAGATATCATGTGGTGATAAGCTTGAGGTCAGGAAATTAACCTGCAGTGTTCCAAACACTGCTGTACCTCAAGCTGCAGTACCTCTGCCTCCCCAAGAACAGCCTGAACCCCACAAACTCAGTCACTCATCTTCCCTCCTGCAGCCTTAGAGCTCCAGGGAAAGGGAGACGCTCTCTGCCCGGGCCCGGGGTGAGGTAAGGCCAGTCTGGTGTCCCTGGGCACACACCTGGTGTGGGGCTCTGGTGTGTGGTGGTGAGAGCTGCAGGGGGTCTGTCACTTCATAGAATCATTGAGGTTGGAAACGACCTTCGGGGTCATCAAGTCCAACATCTCCCTGACCCCCAGCCCATGTCCCAAAGCTCCACAGCTACTGGTTTGTTGACCCCCTCCAGGGCTGGTGACTCCAGCACCTCCCTGGGCAGCCTGTGCCAGTCCCTGACCACTCTGTCAGTGAAGAACTTCTTCCTAATGTCCAACCTAAACCTCCCCTGGGGCAACTTGGGGCCGTCACCATTTAGAGCACTGTTAATTAGACTGCTTTGCCCTAATGACTTGTTACCTTAGCTCTAGCAGCAGAGAGAAGCCAACGGAAGTATCAGAGAAGAGGGAGCCCCCCCAGCACCCTGACCTCTCCCCTGGGAGAGGCAGAAGCAAGCTGACCGTGCCCTCCACGCCAACAATGTTGAAGTACGTGGCTTTCTTGTGACTTGTCTGTGCTAATCATGGTTGATTTAGGTGACAGCCCTGGCTAGAGTCTTGTCAGCCTGGACTCAGCATGTGATGGTATCACATTTAGTAAACACCAGATCACAGCAACAATATCAGGATGGAATGTACTTCACCAGCTGAACCTGTGTGAGGGAAAGCTTTTGATTGAGTTTGAGGAAAAAGTTGTTCATGCTGATGGGTGAAGTGTGTGTACAGCAGGTTGATGTGCAGAATAGCAGCTGTAAGCTTTGAGCAAATAAAATACAAACAGACCTTGTCTAGGAGTGTATTTCTATAGCCAGTGATGCTTCTGCAGTGAAGTCAGAGATAAGAGTGTTCCTTTAATGTCCTGCTAATAACCAGTGAAACAAGAAGGCATCACTTAGTCTTTAACATGTTTCTCCAGGAGGACCAATCTCCCTGGCAAGCTGAAGAGCACAGAGGAGCAGCAGCTGGAGAAGATGCAGCAGTTGCAGCGGGAGGTTATGGAGCTGAGGAAGAAGAATGAGGAGTCTCTGAAAGCAGCTATTGCTGGAACAGGTGGGCTCCAGCTGCACTGCAAGTGGAAGCTGTGCTGGGCTCGGCTGGAGGGTGCCTCAGAGAGCTGTACACGTAGCTAAAAACAAGCATTCCAGATTTTGGGATTAGGATTAGGTGGCTTTTAATGTAGATCAGCCCCTAAACTACCTGGAGACAGGTTGGTTTGGGGTTTGTCATGTTTTGAAGTTACAGATGAGTTGTCCAAAAACTGCTCAAGTTATTAGTAAATGCCTTTTTTGCCTCAAATCCTGCTCCCACCCCAAAAGGCTTCCAGACCTTACATCCTTTTTATCTTTAGGACAACCCATGAAGAGACCTGTTGGTCAAGTAACAAAGCCAATCGACTTCCACTTCTGCACAGAGGATAGAATTAAACAACACGGGGAGAGCCAGCCTGGGAACGAGTACAAGGAGCTGGATTTTGCAGCAGTGCTGAGGAAACATCCTCCTTCCCCGGTGAGAGCCAGAGCTCTGCCAGCAGAACCCTGGCTGGTCTGGGTTCTGTCTGCTGGTGACATGCAGAGGGCTGCTGTAGGAGAGACAGGCTGTGTGCAGACCTGACTGAGCTCACTGTGAACCTGCCATAACTCTGGGTTTCTTCCTCCAGGTGCGGATGCCCAAGGGACCCACCGTCCCCAAACCTTTCAACCTGTCCCAGGGGAACAAAAGGAAACTTGAAGAAACCTCCTCAGAATACGTGTCCCTTGCGGAGCAGGTGGAAGCCTTCCAGAAACGCACACCCTCTCGTTACCACCTGAGGAGCAGGAAGTCTGAAGAGGGTGAGCAGTCCCGGCTGTTGTCCACAGAGGTGGTGGCAGAGCAAGAATGATGCTCTGACTGCTCTCCTGAGCAAACAGCCTGTGTCTGCTGCAGGCCCTGCCCCTAATTGCTGGTTTCTGACTCCAATTGCAGGCCCAGTTCCACGGAAGCTGGCAAAGACTCGGCTCACAAACCCCAAGACACCAGTGCTGCTAACAAAGCAGCGCTTCAGACCTGTCACCTGCAAAACTACAGCAGAGCTGGAGGCAGAGGAAATGGAGAAAATCCAACAGTAAGTCAATAAAAGTTTACTCCAGTCCTCCAAGGGAGTTGCACCACACTGGAAATGTTTCAGATCCCAAAATGTGACTTGTCAGGAATACCCTGTTTGTGTGGAGGAATGAGGAGAGAAGCAGCATTGAGGTTCTTTCAGCTCATCCCAAGGCTCTGATTGCAGGGATGTGAGAAGTGGCCAATTCCTTTTGCAGAAAGTGCTCTTAGGAGAGCTGCTGGTGGGTTGAGCACAGAGCATGGTTAGTAAAGCAAACCCAGTACAGCCTCTGAACACTTTGAAACCCTCCTGCAGACAAAGCTGTGGAAGAAAGCAATCCATGAGGTTTCCCTTAACATCTGGCTCTTTCAAAAGCCAAGGTGGAGTTGCCCACTCGAGCTGCACACTGTGTGTGGCACAACTGCTTCTGTACCTGACTGTTGCTCTCTTATGCTGGGAGAGAAATCATTTGCTAGGGGCTGCACCTTGCCACGTACAATATGTCAGTGACTATCTCAGTCTTTCTTGTATAGGCACAAATTCAAAGCACGAGAACTGGATCACAAAATCTTTGAGGGGGGACCACTCCTGCCCAAGAAACCCCCTGCCAAGGAGCTCACACAACCCATTGGCTTTGAGTTGGAAATAGAAAAAAGGATCCAGGAGCGGGAGAGTAAGAAGCAGCAGGAGGAAGAGCACTTTGAGTTCCACTCCAGGCCTTGTCCAACCAAAATCCTGGAGGATGTTGTGGTAAGAAGTTTAGTAATGCCCACACCTGGGAATTGGGACTGAGGTGGCAATTAGCTTCAGAATGTCCATAGCTGTGGTGTGTTATGTGTTTAATAAACTTCAGCAAACACTGACAGCAGGAGCCTGTCCTGTGCCATGGGTTGTTTCTCTGTAGTGTGTGTTCTTGACACTTGGGCTTGAGTTAACTCCTGGCTCTTCTGAACAGGGTGTTCCAGAGAAGAAAACCCTTCCTGTGACAGTCCCCAAGTCCCCAGTCTTCACCTTGAAGAGCAGAACTCGAATGCCTGTCAAAGAGGAAGAAAAGGTAACGTGGGAATGGGCTGTGGTCAAGCCTTGTGGTCCCACCTGTCCCCGAGCCTCTCATGGCTCTGGTGTGATGGTCTGGTTGGAGTAGCCCCTTCCCTCCTGTCAGGCAGTTCCTCCAGTGGTCTCTCTCTCTGGGCCATGCCCTTCTAACCATCTCGTTGCTGCTCCTCATCATAGAGAAGCTGAATTCTCTGCAAAATGAGAGAGTTTGAACAGGAGGGCACAGATCAGGGGTTCTTCCTACAAGAACAGAGTCCGGTACGTGTCAGATCCTAACATGCATATCCCTTTAGGAAAAGGAGGTGGTGCCTGTGATCAAAGCTAACCCGATGCCACACTATGGAGTGCCCTTCAAACCCAAAATGCCAGAGCAGAGGCACGTGGAGGTTTGTCCCTTTTCTTTCGATGCCCGGGACAAAGAGCGGCAGATACAAAAGGAGAAGAAAATAGAAGAACTGCAGAAGGAAGAGGTAAGAGCTAGAAGCTACTGAAGGAAAAAGGAGGGCAGGACTTGCCTCTTGCTGTTGGTTATTAGACTTTCAAAGCCTTTGAGGAGCGGGCAAGAAATATCTGAAGTGGTTTCTTTCAGGTGCCAAAGTTCAAAGCACTCCCTCTGCCTTACTTTGATGAAATTAAGCTGCCAGAAAAGAAGGTCAAAAACCCAACTCAGCCTGAGCCCTTCAACCTGCAGGTCGATGAGCGAGGAGCTGCCAAGCTCCAGAGCTGGAAACAGCAGGTAGGGTGGAAAAAACACCTCTGAGCAGCCAGTGGAGCTGTGATTGACTTCAGGGAGTGTCCTGCTCGAGTTAAATCAGGATCACAGTTTGAGCAGTGAATTATTTTCCTGCCCTTGGAATGAGCCTTGTGCTGTGGGTTAAGGATTGGGGTTTTTCCCCCTTTATGGGAAGGGATGGAATTTACCACAACTGCGTAAATGCTGTGGGGTATTTTCTAAGCAGCAGCAGCTCGTGTGCAGCTGGATCCCTTTGCCAACCATCCCTGTGCTTGAGGATTTATTGATATAAATAATATCCTGCTTTTCCCAGGTGGAGGCTGCAGTGGTCACCTTCAGGCTATTTTGGGCAAAAGTAACTGGCTGGCAGCAAGTGAAGCTTTTGGCTTTAATGTTTTCTATACAGATGATTTAATCAAAGCCAGCAGGACCTTATTCTAGTGTTGGGAAGGCTGAAGCCTGGGTGGGGGGACAAGGTCTCTTTGTTACACTGGTGCTTGATGGGCTTTCCTCTCCTACAGCTTAAAGAAGACTTGAAAAGGCAGAAGGAGGCAGCGTGTTTTAAAGCCCGGCCCAACACAGTGGTGTACCAGGAGCCTTTTGTGCCCAAAAAGGAAAATAAGCTGCTCTCAGGTGCAGTTACAAGTTCTTTGCTACCCAGGCTTGGCTGTGAACTCGGAACTGATGCAACTAACTGATGTTTAGACTGGCTGCTGCCTCTTCTTTATCAGCACAGCCAATAGTGCCTGCACTTAATCAACTAATTCCCTAACAGCTTGTGTCCCAGGGGAGCTCGGGGGGGTTCCCTCTGCTCTGCCCCCGTGCCCAGCACTAACATGGCAGCTGCATTTAACAGCTATGCCACAATTGGCAGATGATTGATGCGTGCCAGCTCGGGATGAGGGCAGATAGTTTGCACGGACAGCTGGCATCTCTGCAGCCCCTGTCACTCTGTGCTGCCCATTCTAACGAGATGAAGGCACCTACAGCTTCGGGTGGGCTGGGCTGAGCTGCTTTAGGGTAGAAATGAGCCAAAGCTTGTGTGTACTAACAACTGTGTGCTTGCTCCCCCCTGAGAGCACCCACGGTGGGGTAATGTCTGCATTAACATGGCACACGTCTGGGTATGAGCTTTCCTCTTCCCCCAAACCTGGAGGTATCTCCTACCCACCCGTGCCAGTGGAGTTCTCCAGAGGGAGGCTTCTGTTTGATGCTAGTGCTGCTCTGCTCCACCTGACTGTCTGCACCAACGTTGTCTCCTCTATTTCTGAACTTAGAGAGCCTTTCTGGTTCTGTAGTTCCTGAAAGCTTTGAGCTGGCGACAGAAAAAAGAGCTAAAGAGAGGCAAGGGTTTGAGAAGAGGCTGGCAGATCTGGAAGCCATGAAGGAGCGACGTCAAGAGAAGGCCAGGCAGCAGCAGGAGGAGCGGGAGAAGGAAGAAGTTGCCAAGCTAAGGCAAGAGCTGGTGAGTGAGCTCCTTGGACAGGGCTGGGGGGGAACCCAAAGGGATTGAGAATGTTCTGAGTGAGCTCGTGTTGGTGTTGAGCTGCATTAAGATTATTTTTTTCAAGTTTCCCTGTTGCAGAGTGACCCCTCATGAACTTTAGAACTGGTCTTAAAATAAAAAGGCAGCTCTGCTGTGATGCTGAGTTTTGGAGCTGCAGACACACAGTCATGGGACTGTTGTAAAATCCCCAACCCCACCACGTGCTGTGCCTGTTCCTGGCGCCTCACTCCCGTGCCTGAGGCACTGTGGCAGTCTTGTAGAAAGACACCTGCCTTCATCCCACCTCCTGCAGGTTTCACCTTCATCCCTGCAGCCATTTTGCTTCATTTTCCCTTGTTTTTGTTCCACAGGTTCACAAGGCAAACCCCATACGCAAGTACCGCAGCGTAGAAGTGAAGCCCAGTGAGCAGCCACTGACCATGCCCAAGTCTCCCAACTTCTCGGATAGATTCCGGTGCTGATCCACACCCCTGTGGCACAGGAGGGACATCCCAGCCCCCTCCACTCCCTGGGTAGGCAGAGAGGGACCACTTGTTTTTACACGACTGCTCAGTCTCAGCTCCTACGCTTGGTTCCATGGTGGTTCTGTTGAGTAGTTGAAGCCCACCCGAGGCGGGTGGCTGAGGCACGTGTGGGCAGCACCACACTGTCTCCAGGCCCTTGCTGCACATCTAGACACCTTCTTCTCTAAAGACTAAACCAGGTTTTGCTATTGTATACAAATATTGTGTACCTGAACTAAATAAAACTTCCTAGTCTGATGGTTTTTGCTCGTGGGCTGGATCCCTGCCCTCAGGAGGGGTTCGGCAAAGGGCACTCGGTGAGAGTTGAGGGATGTTGTTGGGCAGAGGAGCGTGTCTGGAGGAGTTGGCTTGTCCTGGAAGGATTGGTTTCAAGTGGTTCTTGGGCTTTTAGTGTGTATTAAGCTTGAATTAAGTGATGTGACTTCTGCAAGCCAGGTCACTGCAGGTCTGACCTTTCCTACTTAAGTTGAGACGAGCACTAACATGAATCCTGCCCACAATTTAAAGTAGCTCCCTGTGTATATTAGAGCTTTAAACCTCCTGCTGTTTATAGCTGAAATTCTATTTGGGGAACCACTCAACTGGCAAGTGATTGCTGCAAGCTGGCTCCTGCCACCACAATTCTCTTGGCTAAAGACCTGTTGTCTGCTGGCCAGCCCAGCCTGGCTAGCAGAGCTAAACGTAGTCTCCAGCCTGCTGGAGGATGAAGCATCCAGCCTTGGGGAGAGGGGATCCAGCTTAGATTAAACTTTGCTAAGGTGAGGAAGAATTCTTAGTATTGTGATGTGATTTCTCTAACTCCTAAGCCTGTGTTTTAGGCCTTGCCTTGAGGAAGGTAACTCCAAGGGGCTGTGTGAGGACAAGAAGGGGTGAGGATACAGCTACACCCAGGTGATGCTCTCAGATGCCACCCCTGATGTGGGCATTTTTGTTACTCTAGCTCAGATGACCCTGTGGTACCATTCCCTGAGCTGAAGAGGGTGCAGAGGCTGGTGTAGGAGGTCAGCAGAGCTGTGCTTGGGGCCCTTGGCAGGCAGAAGAGAGCAAACCCTCTGGTTCTGGCTTGGAAACATCTCCAGCTCTCTGGGCTGGCTTGGCTTCTCGTGGTTGTAGTGACACAGACTCTGCCTCTCCCATGTTTGTGTCTCTTGCCTTTACCATTTGCTGGGAGCTGGGTGAGTGGGGGCTGCTCCTGGGGTGGTTTGAACGAAGGAAAACATGGGGAAAATTAGGATGAATGTGTCTGTGCAGGACAAACCTCCTCTTGTCTGGGGCTGTGACAAATATTTGCTCATTTCCTCTGAGTTTGGAGGAGAATTCTTGGTGTGTGACCTCTCATTCAGGTTTTCATTTGGGTGGAGGAAAGAAAGGGAGTTCAAACTTGTTGGGTGTTGGACTCTAGCCCAGGGGTATGGTCAGAGGTGCTGTCTCATCCTTGCCAACGTGGAGTGAGCAACTGCTGGTGTTTGGCTCCTCATCTGGGAGAGGTGCTGGAGGCAGAAAGTCCTCACACAGTGTGGCTGAGCTGAGGGGGACAGGGCACTGCCACCAGCAGCAGCCTGGTCACAGGCCACTGACAGCCCTGAGGTGCAGTCTGTGGGAATGGCAAGAGCAGGGGGGACTTGTTCACAAGTTTCTTTCTGAAAATAACCTGTGAGAATCTGGCTTTCCCTCAGTCTCCCTTCACCCACCTCCTGTGGCAGTTGAGCCACAGAATTCCACGGGATCTGCTGGATGAGGACATGGCAGGACCTCAAATGTGCCCTCAAGGAACCTTCTGTCACTGCCCCAAGTGCTTGTTCCTATTGATGGTGAGTCAGGGAAAAGCCTGGAAGGTGATGAGCTGGGGAGGAATGTGAAGGGCAGCAGATAACAGGGACTGATCCCTGAAGGATGGAGCAACTGGAGTTCCATGACAGCCCTACATGGCCCCCTCAGATCCGAGGAGGGGTTCAGGTGCCTCACAGCTTGTCAGTGTCTTCCCAACGCTTTCCTTGGGTCTAATAAAAGCTCTTGCCTCTCACAGCCACGGCCTCTATTCCTCAGCCACTGCAGACTCAGTGAAAGGCAGCCTGGGGCTGCCATGTCCTGCTGGGGCATCAGCCTGGGGGGGATCTTGGGAGGCATCCAGTGGATTCTCACAGGTTGGTATAAGTGTCCTAATTAAGAGGGCAAAAGAGGTGAAAAAGTGCCCGGGTGAAGATGTCTCCTGCAGGACATGGTGGTGGTGAGGATGGGGTTTGGTCAAGGCTTCAACAGGGAAATGGGGGCAGGTGATTTTTTCCAATCCCAGTATTTTCCCCCATCTCTCCCCATCCCACCTTGGTGGGACCAGCCCCAACATGATGTCAGCTCACCCAGGGAAGTCCTGAGCCCTGCTGGAGGTGCCCGGGTTGGTCCCAGTGGGCTGGGCTGGCTCCTGTCACTGCAGCATGGCCGGGATTCAGGGGGATGCTGCTGCCTCCTGCCCTGCTGCCAGATTTAGATGGGGTGTAGGGTTTCCTGGGGAAGGGGCTGGGCTTGGGGAAAGCAGAAAGGTTAAAGTGTGCTGGGACCCGAGTTGTGACAACCCTGTAGCCAGGGAACCAGCGTGCTTGGGGCTCTGCCAGGAGCCCCGGGCCAGGCTGTTTTCCAGCTGCACCCAACCTCAATGGGGAGGAAAAAAACCCTCCCAGACCGAGAAGCTGTGGTGGTTGGTTTGCACCCCGCTGCTTCTGGGGTGGTGAGGTTTGGACCATCCCAGACCCTGGGGTGCAGCAGCTGCTGGTTCTTGCAAGGAGCTTGTTTTCAGCTTATCTCCTCTTGCCCACGGATGAATTTTGTGGCAGTGCCAAAGGGTGGGTGCTCATCCTTCACCCTGCTTGGTGAGGGGATGTTCTTCTCCCATCCAGGAGTGGTGGCAGCCAGTGTGTGCCTCAGGTGACCCTGGTGGCCTGGGGGTGCCTGGCAGCCCTTGGCCAGAGGAGGGAGAGGCCATTCCAGACTGTAGGGTGGCGATGACAGTCGGTGGCACAGTCCCTGCTGCCCAGGGCACGTCGTCTCTCCAGGTATTCCTGCCAACGTGCCCTGTGGAGGCTCAGCTGGGGGGACTCCCACTCGCCACGGTCCCCAGGAGCCAGGGATGCCAGGGAGGCTCCAACCTCTGCTTGCCCACGGCTGTGTTGGCACTGCCCATGGAGCTGTGTGCCTGCTCCTGGGGGATTCCTCTTGGTTATCATCACCTTCCAGGGCCTGGGGAGGAACCTGGGGGCTCCCACTCTTGGGAATGCAGGTGAGGAATGTTTATGGCACAGAGCAGCAGGATCTGTAGGATCTGGGAGCATGTTCTTGGAGCAGCCTGGATGTTTGGTTGGTGGCCAGTGATAGGACAAGGGGGGCCAAGGCTGGAGGCTGTAACCTCAGCCTCCCCGGGGACACCTGGCACTGGAGAGAGCTCCACCCCCCCAGTAAGCACCAGTACTTGGCCCTTTGCTGCCCCAGCACCAGCAGAGCCCTGTGGAGGAGCAGGGTGCCTGTGCCCGGCTTGGGTAGCGAGGAACGATGGGCAGCAGTGGGGCCAGGGGGATGCCTGGCATGGGGCAGCTCTGGGGTCACCTCCCTGACCCCTGGCAGCCTCTGCCCCCCCTCTCTCTTGTTGGGAGCTGCTGTCCCCGCTTTATCACCCATCACCAAGCCCTGTCCCCCCAAAAAGAAGCACCAGCCCTTCCTCCTCCTCCCTGAGCTGCCATTCCTGCTGCCTTGACATGATAAATGGCCGTTCTGGGTTTTTAATAGTTGGTATTATTGGAGTGCCTCTGCCTGGCAGTGCTGGCCAGGGAGGGCTGGGTCCAGTTACCGGGGGTTCCTCCTGCAGCCCCCCCTGCCCCCGGCAGAAACCTGAGCAGAGGGTGCTGCCTGTGCCCTGGTGAGCACAGCTTGCCTCAGATTAAAGTTGAAAGATTTAAAGTAAACGGGGCTCTGCTGGGGTGGGAGCCTGGCACGGCCCTTGGGCGTCCATTGGCTTCAGGGCTCTGCGTGGCCGTGCCCTTGCCCAGCTCTGCTGGTGGCCCTGGCACAGCACAGCCTGTGGTGCCCATCTCCCCAGGGGTTCTGTGCCCAGGGTCAGCCCCCCACAGTCCTGGTGTGCAGCCACACACGCTGCACCTTCAGCAGGGCTGGCGATGCCCAGGCAGTGCCCACGCACAGCCCGACCCCTCCCTGAGCCCCCAGCTCCTTTGTTCTCTCCCTGGTCCCCAAAACGCTTCATTTTGCAGGAAAGTGGAGTCTTTGAACTGGTTCCTAGAGGAAGCTGCGGCCATGGGCCAGTGCCTGGCTCCCAACTGCTGCCACCCTTCAGGGGCTGGCAGTGCCCAGAGCCTGTGGTGCCCCTGGGGGCCAGGAGTGCAGGGGCCTTTGGAGCTGCTCTCCACAAAGACTGGCACCAGTGGGCAGAGCCAGCAGCATGGGGGGCTGGCACTGTCACCAGCTGCTCCTGGCCACCATCCCCATGCGGTGACCAGCGGCCACCATGTGCCACCTGTGGGCACCTTAGAAGTACTTGGGCTGTGCTCGCCTTGCCCAGGCCACCCCGGGGGGGGGGGGGGGGG
>VYZX01010789.1:67768-107247 GCA_013401335.1 Brachypteracias leptosomus
ATGTGTGTGTGTTTCTGGGGTGCTGCCGTGGCCGGTGCCAGCCCTCGCTGCGGTGCTGCCCCCGTGTCCCCAGCCCGCGGGGGCCGGGGATGGTGGCGTGTCCTTTGAATGGGCTCCAGCAGCGACAGGTGCTGGGAAAGGCTCCGCTGCTGTAAAGGATCCTCCTCTGCCCGCACTAATCCGGCTCCGTTACACCCGCCATAGAAGAGGCTGCTCCCTCCGGGCGCTGCTGCACTTCGGATGCTGCCCTCCTGACCACCCTCTGTGCCCGTGCCCAGGTAACGGGGCTGGGGGGGGGTCCCCGTGGCCGCCCGCTCGGGGTATGGCACTGGGGGGTCTTGGGGAGAGCAGAGCACCCAGCCCTGGGGGGGTTGTCACTGTCCCCATGGGCTCCCCACGCTGAGATGGGGACCCCTCAGTCTAGGGCTGCTCTGCTGCAGCTTCCGTCCCAGTAGGACCAGCAAGAGACTCCCGTGTTACTGGGATGGTCTCCAGTGGGTTTATTCTAGGGCTGGGCTGTCACAGCCTCTGGGTGGTTGTGCAAGGGGGGGGTTTTGGGACAGGGTGAGGGGAGGGGACTGGGCAGGGACGGGCGAGACTGGGGCAGAGCGAGGATTTGGGGAATGGGCGCTGGGCTGGAGGGGCTGGGGTGGCAGCCTGGGCAGGTACGTGGGCACCAACAGGTCCCCCTGATTAGGATGGCTGGGACAAGGGCTGTGATCACCGGGCAGGGGGACGGGCAGTGCTGGCGGCTGCTGGGGCTGGGGGTCCGGGTGGTCCCCACGCAGACGAGGCTCTGCCGGTGCAGCCAGACCCACCAGTGGGGTTCGGGGTGGGCAGCAGTGGGGTCGTGCTGGGGATGCTCACCTCGCCTGATCCCCACCCCACCAGCCCGGGGACAGAGCCGGTGTCCCCTGCCCTGCCACGGGGAGACGTGGCCTTAACTTGGCACCGTGGCCGCCCCGCGCCGGGGCCCCGTGGCAGCGACAGGTGCCGGCATCAGCCATCGATCAGTCACCGGGACACAACGGGATGGTGCAAGGGACTGGTGGCCACACAGGGCCCCCGGCTCGATGCCACCAGCTGGGTGGTGGGGACATGGCTCCTGGCTGGGCGGCAGCAGCTCGTCCCTCTCCTGCAGCAGCAGAGCCGCTGCCCTCGCCCCACTGTGCCCATCTTTTGGGTGCCAGGTCTGGAGACCCCTCAGCTTCTGTCTTCTCTCCTGCAGGAGCCTCGTTGAACCAGGAGCACCTCAGGGCAGCTGCCTCCAACCCGGAGAGTCCTCATGGAGCAAGGTGACGGGGTGGGCAGCGTGCCCGGCGCTGGGGGGGGTGGTGGCACAGCCCCCCCTGAAGCAGAGGGCAGCTCAACCCAGCCAGTGCCAGCAGCTCCACAGGCTGCCCAGCCCCAGGGTGGGAAGGAAGCACCCGTGGAGGGGACGGTGCCCACTGCCACCAAGGGTGAAGGAAAGGACAAGGCCGGGCAGGAGAAGGCTCCAGACACTTCCACGGCTCAGGATGGGGCACAAGCAGAGCCTGGGCAGGAGAAGGCTGTGGGAGAGGCTGGAGGGAAGGCAGAGCCGGCTGGGAAGACACCCCCAACTGCTCCAGAACCCCGGGATGGGGGGAAGGCAGAGGAGGTGGCTTCAGCTGCACAGCACCACGGGGGACAGGCAGCACCCCCGGAGAAGGTGGCGGCTGCTGCCAAGGCCCAGGATGGAGGGAAGAAGGAGCCTGGGAAGGAGAAAGCTCCAGCTACAGGACAGCCCAAAGGAGGGAAGGCAGCGCCTGGGAAGGAGAAGGCTCCAGCTGCTGCCAAGGCTCAGGATGGAGAGAAGGACAGGCCCAAGGAGAAGGCTCCAGCTGCAGGAGAGCCCCAAGGAGAGCAGGCAGCACCCAGGGAGGGGAAGGACCCGGCTGCAGCAAAGGCTCAGGATGGAGGGAAGGGTGAGCCTGGGAAAGAAGAGCCTGTGGAGAAGGCTCCAGCTGCAGGGGAGGCTGAAGGAGGGAAGGCAAAGCCCACAGAAGAATCAGCCTTGGCTGCAGCACAGGCTCGGGATGGAGGCAAAGAGGAACCTGCAAAGGAGAAAACCACAACTGCTGCAAAGGAGAAGGTCCCAGCTGCTGGAAAAGCTCAGGACGGGGAGAAGGCAGCAGCAAAGGCAGAGAAAACCTCAGCTGATAAAAAGCCTGCCAAGGAGAAGGCTCCAGATGCTGCTAAGGCTCAGGATGGAGAGAAAGCAGCAGCAAAAGCAGAAAAAGCCCCGGCTGCAAAAAAGGCTCAAGATGGGGGCAAAGAGGAGCCTGCAAAGGAGAAAGGTGCAGATGCTGCAAAGGCTCAGGATGGAGGGAAGAAAACTGCAAAGGCAGAGAAAACCCCAACTGATAAAAAGCCTGCCAAGGAGAAGGCTCCAGCTGCTGTAAAGGCTCAGGATGGAGAGAACAAAGTGGCAAAGGCAGAAAAAGCCCCATCTGCAAAAAAGGCTCAAGATGGAGGCAAAGAGGAGCCTGCAAAGGAACAAGCTGCAGGTCCGGCCAAGGAGAAGGCTCCAGCTGCTGCCAAGGCTCAGGATGGGGAGAAGGCAGCAGCAAAGGCAGAGAAAACCCCAGCTGCAAAGAAACCCCAAGATGGAAGCAAGGAAGGGCCTGGGAAGGAGAAAGCCACAGCCCCTGGGAAGAAGGGCCCGGCTGCAGCGAAGGTGCAGGATGGAGGGAAGAAAGATGCGAAGGTGGAAAAACCCACGATTGCATCGAAGGCTGAGGATGGAGACAAAGAAGAACCTGCAACGGAGAAGGTCCCAGTGGCTGCAAAGGAGAACACCTTGGCTGCTGTGAAGGCTGAGGATGGAGGGAGGAAGGCTGCAGAGGTGGAATCCCCCCCGGCTGCAGCAGAGGCTGGGGCAGGAGGCGAGGAGCCCTCGGAGGCAGCGGCCACGGCTGCTGTGAAGGCTGCAGGGGACGGGGGAAAAGCGGCCCAGGCAGAGGGGACGAAGGAGCAGCAGCAGCAGCCGAAGGGTCCTGCCCCCCCCCGCCCAGCTCTGCTGCAGAGCTTGAGCTGCCCGGCCGCCTGCCAGAGGTACCCGAACCCCCCTGGGCTGGGGTCCCCTCCCCTCGCTGCTCCCCAAGGGGCTACTGGGCTCTGCTCACCTCCTGCTCCTGCTTCCAGGGAGGAGCAGCCCTGGGCGGAGGGCGTGGAGGTGATGGAGGTGATAGCTGAGGAGACCACGGTGGAGGAGCAGAGAGAGGGTCCGGCAGAGCCCCCACCAGCCCCGGGGGACCTGCAGCCCCCCAGCACCCCCCAGGAGAGGACATTGCCCAGTGGCCCTGAGGGGCAACCGGCCTCGACGGCGGCAGAGCCACCCCCCAGCCCCTACCTCACCCCCGATTTTGGAAAGGAAGATCCTTCGGAGATACTGGGTAAGGCTGTGAGGTCCCTTCTCATCCCTGCACCCTGGGACCCTCTGCGGTGTCCCCCAAGTCCCTCCTGTGCTACCACCTCATGCTCTTGGCTCAGCCCCTTCCCTGGGGGGCTTTTGAGCTCCTGCTTTGCTATAAATGGGGCTAAAAGCGTCGAGTCCTTGTCTGGCACGGCCCCTGGAACTCCCCCGAGTGACAACCAGGGGCTGGGCAGTGCCAGGGGACAGCGTGTCCCTGTGTCCTTGGGTGGCTGTGCCCAGCGGGTGCTCCTGGGGCTCCCTCCAGGATGGGTGCCCAGGATGAGGGGCATGGGGTCTGTCCTGGGAGGACGAGAAGGACATGGTGGTGTGGAGAGGGTGGTGGCAGCAGCGTGGCCTGGAGAGGGCGAGCATGATGTGGGAGGATGGGGAGTGGGTGCTATGGGGTGGAATGGGTGCCATGCAGCAGGGTGGGTGCCATAGTGTGGGTGCCATGTGATGGGATGGGTGCTGTTTAGCAGGATAAGTGCCATGGGGTGGGTGCCATTCGGTGGGTTGGGTGCCATGCAGCAGAGTGGGTGCTGTGGGGTGGGTGCCTTGCAGCAGGGTGGCATCCTGCACCCCCAGGCTTGGCTGGGTCCTGCCTTCACCCTGCCCCAACCAGGGTGTGCCCCCAGCCTGGGGCACCCCGGGGTGCCCAGCATTGGTGTTCCCCAGCAGGGCAGCCCCCTTCTCACCCATCCCTCCTCTCTCTCAGACGATGTCCCCCCACCACCAGCACCTTTCACTCACCGCATCGTCACCCTGCGATCCGCCAGCGTCAGCTCCCAGTTCAACCTCGACTCCAAGGACATCCTGGGAGGGTAAGGAGGGGCCCTGGGAGGGTGCAGGGTGCCCAGCTTTCCCCTGGCACTGCCCCAAACTGCCATCCAGCAGCTCGGGGTAAAGGTTCTGGGTTGATGGGACTTTCCTGGCCCTGCCTGGGGCAGGATGGGTGTGGAGGGCAGCACCCCAGAGCAAGGTGGGGGTCCCCAGCAGCCTGGGCAGCTGCTGGTGTTGGCATCTCTCCATCTTTCCCTCCCCAGGGGCAAGTTTGGTGAAGTCCACACGTGCACGGAGAAGCAGACGGGGCTGAAGCTGGCGGCCAAAGTGATCAGGAAACAGGGTGCCAAGGACAAGGTCTGATCAACGCTGGGTGGGGGGCTTCTCCTGGCCATGGTGCCACCAGCAAGTGGCCTGCCCGAGGTGGAGGGTGGCTGTGTCATGCCCAGCGTGTCCCTGGTGCTGTGGCACAGCCTGTCCCCGTGCTGGGGACTCGGCCAGGGCTGACCCCTGCGCTGCTGGGGGGCTTCTTCTGCAGGAGATGGTGCTGCTGGAGATCGACGTGATGAACCAGCTGAACCACCGCAACCTCATCCAGCTCTACGACGCCATCGAGACCCCCCGGGAGATCATCCTCTTCATGGAGTAGTGAGTGCTGGGGCAGGCGCCTGGGTGAGGGGCTTCATCGGGGGGATGCTCCAGAGGTGGAGCAGATGTGCCAGGCCCTTGCCAAGCAGAAGGGATTGGCCCCAGGGAATGTCCCTCACCTTGCCCCTTCCCTCTTGGACACCTCCTCATCTCACGCTGGGCTTGGAGGCAACCTCAGGCTCTGCCTGGCTGGGATGGCATCAGGTGCTGGGCGGGCGGGGGGCTCTGCAGGAGGGTGGCCTGGGACAGGGAGCTCTGGGTGACCCCCACGGTCCATTCCCATGCAGCATAGAGGGTGGTGAGCTCTTTGAGAGGATCATTGATGATGACTACCACCTGACGGAGGTGGACTGCATGGTCTTCGTCCGGCAGATCTGCGAGGGCATCCGCTTCATGCACCACATGCGTGTGCTCCACCTCGACCTCAAGGTGCAGGGGGGGGCCATGGTGGGGTCTGGAGGGTGATGGCACTGTCTGGCTGCTGCACGTGGGGATGGGGGAGGCTGGGGCATGGAGGAGCAGGGGGTGTTTGCAGCCACCAAAGGGAGGACAGCATGTCCTCAACACTGGGCAGCTGTGGGAGGGGTGTCTGCAAGTCAGTGTCACACGCTGCCAGAGCCGTGCACTGGAGATGTCTCCTCCTGGTGGTGGGACAATGTTCTCCCTGTCCCCACAGCCTGAGAACATCCTCTGCGTCGCCGCCACCGGGCACATGGTGAAGATCATCGACTTTGGGCTGGCTCGAAGGTGCTGTCCCTGTCCCCTTGGCTCCATCCCTCCCCCTCCCAACCTTCAGCCCCTCAGGGTGCCAGGACCAACTGTGGGCAACCAGCTCTCCCTGGCTGCCACAGAAGGGGAGCAGCCTGTCCCCCTCCTGCTGATGCACCCCCCTGACTGCAGGTACAACCCCCAGGAGAAGCTGAAGGTGAACTTCGGCACCCCCGAGTTCCTCTCCCCGGAGGTGGTCAACTACGAGCAGGTCTCCTACTCCACGGACATGTGGAGCATGGGGGTCATCACCTACATGCTGTACGTCAGGGCTGGGTGAGGGGCTGCCAGGGCTGTGCCTGGCTCCCTGGGGCAGGATGGCTCCTTTCTGGGGGGTTGGGAGCTGCCACAGCCCAAGGACACCAGCTCCTCACCCCCCTGTGCCCCCAGGCTCAGCGGCCTCTCCCCCTTCTTGGGTGACAACGACACCGAGACGCTCAACAACGTCCTGGCTGCCAACTGGTACTTCGATGAGGAGACCTTCGAGAGCGTCTCTGACGAGGCCAAGGACTTTGTCTCGAACCTCATCATCAAGGCGAAGAGGTGTGGGGCTGGCAGCAGCCAGGGGGTCCTGGGGTGGCATCCCCAGAGCTATGTGCCCAGCCCCTGGGTACCACGTGCTGCCCTCCCCACCGGGACTAGCCCCATCCCTTCATGTCCTGTGCCAGAGGAGCCTTGCAGGACCTTGTCCCGCTTGCTGGCTGTCCCCAGCAGAGCCCCGTGTCCCTCTGGGGTCACCAGCCCCAAGCAGGACATGTTGGATCACTCAGAATCCTGCCCAGTGCCACCAGTCCCATGGCACATCCCTCTGGCTGGTTCTGGGGTTTTGGGGGTTTTGTTAGGGTGGAGAAGGGGGTGGCTGGGGCAGAGGGGCTGGGGCAGGGGTGACCCTGGCTCCTCTCACCCCCAGTGCCCGGATGAGCGCTGCCCAGTGCCTGGAGCATCCCTGGCTCAACAACCTGGCAGAAAAGGCCAAGCGCTGCAACCGCCGGCTCAAGTCCCAAGTGCTGCTCAAGAAATATGTCATGAGGAGGCGCTGGAAGGTGCGGGGGGCTGGGGGGGCTGGGGGAGGCTGCCAGCCCCTGCCTGGCCTGGCAGGTGGCATCTGGGACACAGAGGATGGCTCTGTCCCACTGTGCTGTTGGCAGCTGGGTCCTTGTGTGGGTGCCCCCAAGGTGGGGATCCCATCAAGCATAGGTCCCTTTGGGATGGTGTCCCCTGAACTGATCCCAAGAGCATTTTTAGGGGCAGTAGCAGAGTCAGGACTGTGTGGGGGATGATCCCCCCCTAGAACCAGCCCCACACCTCCCCCTGCTCCCCTCCCACACAGCCCAGCGCAGTGGGTGCCTGGGGGCTGCCCACACTCCAGCCCTGCTCCTCACCACCCCCAGGAGCAGGCTCAGGAGCTACAACCTTCCTGGTAGGACGAGCATCTCTCTTCTCTCCCCTTTACAGAAAAACTTCATCGGGGTGTGTGCTGCCAACCGCTTCAAGAAGATCACCAGCTCGGGGTCTCTGACAGCACTGGGTGTCTGAGTGGGGGCTCCTGGGGGAGTCGAGGCTGGAGAGGAACCTCTTGAGAGGCTCCCACACCCGTCTTGCTTCTGGATGGCAGCAGGACCTCGCTGGGCTCCTTGCTTCCCACCACGGGGGCCGGGGGCTGGAGCCCCCTCCCTGCCCATGCCCCTGCACCCCTGCCCCGTGCCCACCTCATCACCACCATGGATGCTGCTCTGCTGCGTTCCCTGGGGCTGCCTTGGCACCCAGAGGCTGTGGCTGCTGGGGGGGCCAGGACCCCTCTGGGCTCCTCACCCGGAGCTGCTCCTAGCCCGGGTGGCATTGCTGTGCTGGGGGCGTTGGCAGTGCCCTCCTAGGGCTCCATCCCTCCCCATCCCCATCGAGCTGATGCTCCCGTTGGGATTCCCTCGGACTTTGAGGCCGCTCCTGGGCGGTGGTTTCTGATCTCATGCCCACCTGGCTGCACGATGCCCAACTTTCTGCCCTGCTCATGCTCCTCCTCAGAGGTAATGCCCAGCCTGGGATGAGCCCCCCTGCCCAGGCTGCCCTGCGCTCTCGCTACTCCCTTGGGCTCAAGACTCTTCCTTGGCACTGTAAATGCCCCATCCCTGCCATTGCTGCACCCTGAGCTCCCCGACCCCCATCCCCAGCGCTCTGAGGATGCCCGAGGGCTGGCGTGGCCCCTCTCCCTGGCACTTTGGCACCGGAGCCAGGGCCGATGTGTCTCCTCCCCGGGCACGGGGGAGCGGAGCTGGCCCCGAGCGGCTGCTCGCACAGGAAGGGAGGAAGCGTCGATCCCGCTTCCAGCAGCATCTTCAGCCAGGAGCCAGCGAGGGAAGAAGGAGGCTTTGTGTTCCTCCTGCCCTCCCTGCCCTTCGGCTCTGCCAGCGGGGGCAAGAACACAACCTCTGCTTCCCCCCGGCCGCGCCAGAGCGGGCTGAGCGAGGCGGCCCTAATGCGGAGCAGCTGGACCGAGCATCACCCGACCACCAACGCGCCGGAACTGCCTCGGCCCCCCCCACACCGCCCCTGGAGCCCCCCGGGACCTGCCGGGCTGGGGGAGCCTCCCCCCGACCCCCTTCCCCTCCGCCCGTGCCCCTCGGTGCTGCTGCGGGATGGGCACCCCCTGGGCTTTGCCCGCTGTGGGAGGGGATGGGGGGTGCTGGGGGCTCTCACTGCCCCCCGGCTTTGGGTTTTGCTGTGGTCAGGGTTGTGTGTTTGCTCCGGGGCTGCCTGTGACCTCTGCATCTGCTGGGAAATCCCTGGGGAGGGGCAGGGGGAGGCATTGGCCCCCCAGCCCCACCGGCTGCTGTGGGTGAAGGGGCTTCCAGCTCGTCCCCATGGGGCAGGGGACACGGCTCGTGGGACCCTGCCCAGTGCTGGTGTCCTGCCTGGCTCTTGCCTTCTTGTAAATAAATGTACAGGTCTGTCTGCAGCCAGTCCCTGCCCTGGGAGACCGTGGGGCTGCTCCCGGTCCCCTCCCCTGGCCACTGCTCCCACCCTATGGGCCACGCAGGTCTGTGAGGAGGGGACACGAAGCTGTATCTCGTCCCCAGGGCCAAGGGCACAGGGAAGGACCATGCTGGGGATCTCCTGGTGAGTCCCTGGTGCTGTGCGGTGCTGAGGGGAGCCCACAGCTGTGTGGCAGGGTACTGGGGAAAGGACGGGTGGGTGGAGGGAGGGATGGTCAGCGGTGCCCTGATGGCTGCAGCATCTGCCCCAGTGGGGCGGGATGCCCAGGCAAGGGCTGGTGAGGGTCTTCTCTGCCTGTGGGTGTCTTCTCTGCCCGTGGGGCTGTGGCCGGCCCCGAAGCAGTTAATGCTGCCCAGGGTCCCGCCGTGGGCGCCCCTCCAGCCGCTTCCTGCCTGTGGCCGGTTGCTGTCGGTGACCACCCCACAGCCTGGAAGCCATCGTGGCCCCATCTGGTTCCAGTTACGCTCCGCGGTGCTGACGTCGCCTTCCTGTCTGCTCCCAGGAGCCGCGGGTCGCCCCGGCCCCAGGGGCTGCGGGGCTCTGCTGTGGGGTGGCCCAGGGGGCTCCCGGATAGGACATCAGGACATCACACCCACGGGCACCCCTGGCACCCCGAGCTGCTCCAGGGGTGGATTCCTGGGCATGGGCATGGCCCTGCGTGGGCACGGCTGCTGCACAGGGAGGCACCAGCACATCCTGGTGCCCCAATCCCAGGGTGGGGGATGCCCACCTCACTTCTCCAACCCTCTCCTCCGCCCCAGGGCCACAAGGGGGCACCCATCTTGCCTTCAGCGAAGCCATGGGGATGGCACCTGTGGGAGCAGCCCCAGCCCATGCTCCTGCCCGAGGAGCAGGACAGGGCTCAGGAGCCCCCAACACACTGGAGAGGGGACTGGTCCTGCCAGGGATGATGGTCACAGTGACACGGCTGGTCCTGGTCCAGCACAGGCACCACAGCTGGTGGGGGGTCCTTGTCACCTCCATGGACTCACGGTGCAGAGCAGCACCCCTCTCCCACCCCTGCCTGCACCCCCTTTCTGTGACAGGGAGGGAAGGGGAGCGGGCAGACCTCATGCACCAGCAGCAGGTTCTCCCCGTGACCGGGAGCAGCCCAGTCCCCAGCCACCCATCCTGGCAGCGGGCGAGTGGACAGGGGGCCAGGCCACCCACCGTGAGCAAACTGGGGAGGAGGCAGGGCGGGAAACTGGGAGCACTGGGAGAGCAGCATCCACACACCCAGGGCGGTGTGGGCTTCATGGAGTGGGGGGGTCGCCATCCCCAGGGGCTGCAGCTTGGGGGGGTGATGTCGAGGGATCACCGGGATGCTGCCCACGCTGCTCCCAGCACCGGGACCCCCTCCCGGGGCACCGCGTGGGGCCGGGGCCGCGTGTTCCCAGCCCCAGCGGGCGACGGTCCCGGCCCCGCTCCGTGGGAACCAGACGGCCCCGGGCACGGCCGCGGCTCCGCTTCCTCCCGCGCCCCCGGGGACGGGCGAGGGAGGGAGGGGGCTGAGGTCAGCGCTCGCCGCCGGCCGCGCCGGAGACGCCAGTATGATGTAGGCGCTCAAATATTGTTTTCCACTGGGGAGGGGAAAAAAAAAAAGTAGCATGGAGAAAAAAGAGGCCCAAGGCTGGGTGGCTGCCCTCGGTGATGACGAAGGGTGGCCCCCCCCCAGTCCTGCCCGGGGCTGGGACGTGGCCATGGCCCAGCAGTGGCTGTCTGGGGGCTGATAACGGGGCTGACGTGCTCCCGGTCCCCGAGTGACGCCAGCGCCGTCCCTTCAGTGCCAGTGTGGCCCCCGTGGAGACCTCCCGGACTAGCCAAGCTGGGGTCTCACTGCCTTTGGGGTGGCCAGAGAGGCTCTGCCACCAACCCAGCAGCCCGGCATCTTCCCCCGTGCCTACCCCGGGGCTGGCTGTGCTGTGGGGTCTGGGCATCGCTGCTCCTGGGGTCCCCCCTGTCCCAGCCTGGGTGGGCACAGCCCCCTCTTTGCCAGCATCGCTCTGGCCCCACTCCAGCGCTGTGGAGATGCTGGTCCCAATGTCCTGGCGGAGTGTGGGAAGGGGCTGGTGGCCAGCTCCCAGACTCAGGGCTGTGTGGGGACCCCTGCCTGGCCCAGTGCCCCCCAGCCAGGGCAGGTCCTGGTGCCCAGCCCGGTGATGGCAGCGGTGACTCAGCCGGTGCCTCCTCACCAGCAGCCGCCCCCGTGATTCAGGGCAGAGGAATCCACTTTCCCCGCTGTTCCCATCACAGCCCCTGGCACAGCCCAGCTCGGGGTGTCTGCAGGGACCTGGGATGACCCTGGCCAGGGACTGGCACAGCCCTGAGCAGCGGCAGAGAGGGGAGGGAGCCCTGTGTCCCCAGAGCAGAGCCCCCCACACTGTGCCACTACCCCCCAGCCGCTCATGCATGAGGGTCCCTCCAGCTACCCCAGGACAGGGATTTGGGTTCTCCTGCCCCCGCGTTGCAGCAGGACCTTGTCCCCAGCATCTCCCAGGGACCCAGCACCAGGATGCGGGTGCCCTGACCCAGGCCATGCCCAGTTCCCCCACAGCCTCACCATCCATCAGTGACCACCAAGGCAGCGCTGGGGAACGTGCTTTATTCAGTGCCCGGGCCGGGGGTGTCCTGGGGGGGTGCAGTCCCTCACTCGAAGAAGAACATGCCGGGTGTCCGGTAGAGGCAGGGGGGCAGCCCCAGGGGGTAACCGTTGCCCCCCTGCAGCGGGATGGCAGCCCCCGGCCCCCACGGCTCCTTTTGCTCTCCCGCCCGTGGCCCGAAGGGCGGCTGGTGGGGGGCAGGGGGTGTCGGGGGGGCCGTGGCCAGGAGATGCTCCAGCGTCGAGCCGCACGGCCGCTCCTTCACACACAGCCTCAGTGCCTGCACCCGGCACTGGTACCTGCCACCCAGCGCCTCGGGCCCTGGCCGCCCAAAGGACCCAAAAACGGGCAGCGGGGGCTGCATGTAGCCCTCCCCTTCCAAGAAACAGGACGGGGGGGGCTTGCCCGTGCCCAGGAGGGTGCCAGGGAATGCGGTGGGCACCTGCCCAAAGGGCTGACCTGGCCCCAGCCCAGGGGCGGATGGCTCCTCGCCCTCCATCTGCCCCGGGGAGGTGCTTGGGGAAGCTGGGGAGTCCTGGGGAGGGTCTCTGGGCTGGGCGGGCAGCAGGGTGGGCAGCAGGGCAGGGTGTGGTGGTGGGCGCTCAGCGGGCAGCGGGTACTGACCTGGCCGGGGCAGCTGCAGCGCCGCGGAGAGCCCCCCAAAAACAGTCTCCTTGTGCGGGCGGCTCTCCGGGGGGGTGAAGAAGGGCCCCTTGGGCTGTGGCGTGTCCGGCAGGTACAGGCAGGGCTGCCTGCCCTTGGGCAGCTGCTGGTGGGCACAGGGCTCAGTGCACACCTGCACCCCAGCACCCTCGGGCAGCGTGGCGGGGCTGGTGACCGGGGAGGGGTATCCCCCCTCCGCCTTCCCCTCCTCGGGCGGCGGGGCGGCGGGTGGCCCCCGTGCCCGCTGCCTGGGGGTCTTCCCGTGCCCCTCATCCCCCTCGGTGCCCGGGGCATCCCGGAGGCCCCTCTTCCTGGTGAAGCGCCGGCGTCGCCGGAGGAAGCTGCCGTTCTCGAACATGTTGTAGCAGTCGGGGTCGAGGGTCCAGTAGTTGCCCTTGCCGGGCTTCTTGTCGTCGCGGGGCACCTTGACGAAGCACTCGTTGAGGGACAGGTTGTGTCGGATGCTGTTCTGCCAGCCCTGCTTGTTGTCCCGGTAGAAGGTGAAGCGTCCCATGATGTAGCGGTAGATGCCGCTGAGCGTGATGCGCTTCTCGGGCACGCTCTGGATGGCCATGGTGATGAGGGCGATGTAGCTGTAGGGTGGCTTGGTGGCCTCCGGGCTGGGGAAAGGGGCGCCGGCCGCCGGAGGAGGGTCCGGTGGGCTGCGCAGCGCCGGGTCGCCGAGGGGAAGGTCTGGCTGCATCCTCCCGGCCGGCTCTGCCGAACGGCCCCGGCACGGCCCCGTTAAAACCCGCGGCGAGGGGGCGGTGGGCCCCTCCTCTCCGGGGCCGCCCAGGGCGGAGCGGGGCTCCGGCGTCCAGCTCTGGTCCCTGCGGACGGACGGACGGACGGATGGACGCGCCGCCAAGGGCCTGCGGCCAGCGGCCAGCGGCCTCGGGGCTGGCACGGCTGCGGTGTCCCCGGGGCAGGGGCTGGCACAGCCCCTGGTTCCCCAGCACCTCTTCCCACGGGAGGTTCCCACGGCCCGGGTCTCATCCTGCCCTGCCCACGGGGGGGGCTGAGCAGGGGGCTGCTGGCCGGGCTGGGGCTGCTGCCAGCCCTCGGCTCCCCACTCACCCCCTGCCCATCCCGGCGATGCCCCCAGCCTGAGGTTGAGCTGGATGCTGTGCCAGATCTCGGCTCTGTGCCAGGCCCCCACGCTGTGCCCAGCCAGGACATCATCAGGGGGTGCATCACGGCCCCTTCCCTCCTCTCACCAGGGGAACCTAAGGCAGCAAGTGCCTTTGGGACAAGCTCCTGTGGTGCCAGGTGGGCAGAGCAGCTAATGGGCACCTCGTCACCACCCGCACCCCCTGCCAAGGTGCTGGGGACCGGGCAGGATGGGACTAGAGCCCACGCAGGAGCAGGGGGGTCAGTCACACTGTCCCCCACAGCCAGGGCTGACCTGGCTTTGCCCGGGGCTCTGCCCAGGCTTCTGCCCAGGCTTGTGCCCCCTTCAGACCAGCCCCAGCCCCCCCACCGGAGCCAGCGACACCAAAACACAACTTTTATTCTCTGCGGTTCACACACAGCGTGAGACCCGAGGATGGGGCTGCCTCTGCCCTGGCTCACCAAACAAGCACACACCAAACCCCACCCGGGGGGGCTCCTGGGGAATAAATACAGCGATTTTTGTGGGGGCAGCAGCTGCCTGCCCACCCATGCCTGGTCCCACAGTGCTGAGCACCCCCTGGCTTGGGGAGCATGGCCGAGTGTCCCGTTGTGTCACCACTGGGCTCTCTCCTCCCTCCTGCCCACCCGGGTCAGGGCTGGCAGAGCTGTCTGAGGACGTGGATGATGTGGCTGGAGGTGCCAGGGCTGCAGGGCTGGGGGCAGTCGCGGAGCAGCATCGGGCCCATGCGCTGGGCGTGATGGAAGAGCTCCCGCGCAAACACCGGCTCCACCTGTGGGGCACGGGCATGATGGAGGGTGGGCACGGGGCCGTGTTCCCCCAGCCACAACAGCCCTGGCACCCGGCTCAGGGATGCCACAACCACCAGCCCCAGTCCGTACTCACGTGGGCCATGATGAGCTTCTGGAAGTGGTGCCCAGTGCTGGTGGGGTACTCCTCCCCAAAGCACAGGTGGATCTGGTACTGTGGCACGGGCTGCCCATGGCTCAGGTACCCCCGCAGCTCTGCAAGACACCGGCTGTGTTAGAGCAGGACCCGCCCCTGTTCCTGAGGGTTTTGGGGTCTCCTGGGGCAGGAGCTGGTGGAGCCCATGTGCCCAGTAGAACCCGTGTGCCCAGTGCAACCCATGTGCCCAGTAGAACCCATGTGCCCAGTGGAGCCCCTGCATCCAGTGGAACCTGTGTGCCCAGTGGAGCCCCATGTGCCCAGTGGAGCCCCATGTGCCCGGACACTTACGCTGCAGGAACTGCTGCGTGTCCAGCAGCTTGTAGGTCTTCTCCCTCTCCAGCTTGTTGGGCCAGTCCCTGTGCGGTGCCAGCGGCCCGTTCCAGTACACCCTGCCCTGGCACTGCCGCTTCATGAAGACCCCCTCGGGCGCTACCCAGAGCAGCACGCCCCGCTCCAGGTGGGGCAGGAGCCTCTCCAGCACGTCGGTCATGCCAGCCACCCGCCCGCTGCCAGCCAGAGCCCGCGGCGGGGGGAACTCGATCTGCTCCATGCAGGAGGGGCCGTAGAGGCGCTCGCTGGGGGCGGGCACGGCGCGGGAGGCGATGCGGCACCCCTCGGCCGTGCGGGTCGTCACCTCCTTCACCAGCACGTCGCAGTAGTAGAGGCGGACGTGGAGCCAGCAGTCTGGGGAGGGGAGGGTCAGCTCAAGGCAGCCCAGGCCAAGGGGGTCACCCAGGGCACTGCCCGCCCAGAGAGGCTCCTACCTGAGTGGTTGACGTCCTCCACGGGGAGGTAGGATGGGGGTCCGGGGAGGACGTGGCTGTGGGGAGGGTTCCAGCCGTAGAAGACTCCCCTCACGTGGTACCCTGGATCAAGGCAGAGATGGGGTGGCAAAGGGACATGGGCAGCAGTCCCCAGGGGCTCCTGGGTGCTGTCCTGGCCCCAGCCCCTGGGCCGGGTGGGCAGCAGGGTCCTTCCCACCACTGCTGCTTGTTACTGGGCCTCGTTAGAGCCCCTAAGTGCATGACCCCCAGTCTCCATCCCCATGGGCACTGCCTGCACAGGGGACGGGGCTGCGGAGAGGGATTCACTCCTGCCCCCAGCCCCATCCCCACTGCCAGGGCTCCTCCTCACCTCGCTCAGCCGGGTGGGCAGGGAGCAGGGGCAGCGGGGACACGTGGCACGTCTCCATTGTGCCCTTCTGGTTTTCCTCCTCTGGGCTCCCTGAGGATCTGCCCTGGGGGGAAGAGAAGCTGCGGTGGGGGCTGAGCTGGCAGCGGGGAGCCCCGAGCTGGCTCCTGCCTCCATCACAGACCCCCTGTGCCAGCAGGTCCCGGCCTGAGCCTGGCAGCTGCGTGGCACAGGGAACCCTCAGCAGTGCTGCAGGGAACCAGCTGCCCAGTGGGACGGGCACAGGCAGGGGAATGGAGCAGAACTGGGGGCTCCCACCTTCTCCAGCCCACAGGCAGCTCCTGGGACTGGCTCACCTGCTGATCCTCCCTGGCTGGGGACTGTGGGTCACCATCCTTCTCTGTGGAGAGCAAGGAAAACCCACTGAGCGCCCAACAAATGGCAGGAACAGCCCCCAGCAAGACTGCCCGGGACACCCAGAGAGGAAGAGGGTGTGGAGGAAGGATGATGTCTGCAGAACACGGGGCTGGTACAAGCACATCGCAGGCATTGGCTCCAAGCTGGAGCAGGAGGTGGGATGTCAGGGAGGTACCTGCATCCTGGGCGCTGTCGGACACGATCTGGTACACCTTGTAGGGCTCGGAGATGTCCAGCTGGCTCCGCTCGGGAACCTCCTGGAAGTCGGTGCTCTTGTTGAGGGCGCAGCGCAGACGGGTCTTCCAGGTGGAGGGGTCGGCCTTGTCCGTCCCCTCGTGGTACTTCCCCTTGTAGATGGCCCAAGCCTGTGGGCAGAGGGTGCCCTGTGCTGGGGGGTCTGCCCAGGGGGGCCCACCAGGGTACGAGTGCACTGGAGCTGGGGCTGTGTGTCCTGGGGGGCTGTGGGGAGCTGGGTTGAGGGGGTGCCAGGGAGAACATGAAGCTGGGAAATAGGGAGTCCCAGGGGTTCACATGGAACTGGGTGGGGGGGTCCTGGGGGTGTGCATGGAGCCGGGTGGGGGGACCTCAGGGGTGCACATGGAGTTGAGCAGTGGGGAGACTCAGAGGGGGGCATGGAGCCGGGTGGGGTGTCTCAGAGGAGTGCACAGGGCTGGGCAAAGGGGAGCCCCAGGGGTGCATGGACCTGGGAGGGGTCCCAGGGGTGCACAGAGGTCTAAGTGGGGGGATCCTGGGGGTGTACCTGAAGCTGGGCAATGGGGAGCCCCGGAGGTGCTCACAGAGTTGGGTGACCAGTCCCGGGGATGCTCCCGGAGCCGAGGAGGGGTCCCGGGGAGCCCGGGGTACCTTGAAGAGCGCGGCGTCCTGCTGCTGCCGGTAATCCTGCTTGGCCGCGTGTTTCCAGGGGATGCGGAACAGGGTCCGGTGCCGGTTCTCCCAGCGCAGCCCCGGGTACCGGCCGCTGTCGATCTGGGTGATCAGCCATTCCTTCAGCCGCATGGGCCCCCCCTGCTCCGCCATCCCGACCCCGACCCCACCACCGGCCCGGTCCCACCGCTCCACGGGGACTAACGAACGTGCTGGGCTGTGAAAGCGAAAGCACCACTCAGGGTTTCACTTTCCCTTTCCCTCCTGCCGCTGCTCGGTGCTGCCAACCCCGGGAGGGGACGGAGAGGGATGGACGGGGACACGGGGACATGGGACAGCCCATGGGAGAGGGGATGGAGCTACTCATAGGAGAAGGGACAGAGAGACACATGGGAAAGGGGACACCCACCTCACACCCCATAGGAGAGGGGACACCAGCTTTGTACCCACAGGAGAGGGGACAAGGCAGCCGATGGGAGAAGGGACCAGGCCACCCACAGGAGAGAGGACAGAGCAGTGTCCAGGAGAGGGGACAGGCACCTTGTACCCATGGGAAAGGGGACAGGGCACCAGAAAGCAGAGAACTCCCCTTCACCCCTCCCAGGTGCCTTCTCTCAGGCTTTCAGGGCTCCCACATACTCCTTGCATGGGACAAGGGACTTTGCTGCCTGTTCTCCTGCCTCAGGGACCAGGACACCTCCTTGCCCTGGGGTCTGTGTCCTCCTGTGGGACCAGCATCCCAGCCCAGGGGTGTGGGGAGCTGCAGGAACAGGCACAGGGTTCCCAGGCTGGTGTGAGCAGTGACATTGCCCCGGCTCTCAAATCTCTCCTCCACTTGCATCTGCCTCGCAGGGCTCTGAGTGTGAACACCCGGGTGGGAAGCACTGAGACGAGCTGTGCCAAGGGCTGCTGGGGCTGGCGAGGGAGCCTGACTCATCCTGTGCCCGTCCCAGCTCCCCCCTGGCCCCGGGGTTCCTGGCAGAAGCCATCCCCACAGAGGAGATGAGGGCACCGTGGTCATGGTGCTTCTGGGCACCAGCCTTCCCATGGCTGAGCTGCTCTGTGGGAGGTGGGTGCACGTCTTGGTGCACATAGGGGTGAAATGGTGCCAGCACCAGGGTCCTGACCCTCCTTCCTCAATGCCACAGCTGCCAGGAGGGTCTGTCCCTCTGTCCTTCCAGTGGGGAGCCCAGCTCAGCCATCCTTTCAGGAGGAAGAGGGATTTCACCCCGGCAGGGCAGGGCTGGAGCTGGCTGGCACCAAGCACTGCCCGGCTGCCCTTGCTGGTGTTGCCACCCTCACCCACCCCAGCAGCAGGGCATGGCCTGGGCTCACTGGGCCATCCTGGGGTGACACCAGTGCCAGCTCCTCCATCACCACATGTCGCTGTGCGGGGAAACCCGCCTGGCCCACAGCCCCATCAGCTCTGCCCTGGCAGCCCCCCGGGTTTCCTTTCCAGCTCTGACTCAGAGAAAGCCACCTCTGATCAGGAGGAGAGATGAGGCTCCCAAGAGCTGGCGGGCTGCAAAGCCTCGAAATGAATAAGAAGGGGCAGAACACCCAGCCCTGGGCTTCCCCGGGGGACGTGGGGACGGGGACACGGCCACGTGGCACAGCGGGCACATGGGGCCATGCAGGGTGCAGAACCAGCCAGGCTGGCAGGGGTTTGCCCTTCTCACCGTGCCCGTCGGTGGCCCCTTTGCCCAACCCTGCCTGTGCAGGGCAGTGGTTAACCTGGGATCTGCCCCCAGCCTGGCTCTCCCTGCCTGGCAGGAGGAAGAGGAGGAGGTGGCGATGCCACCACTGTGGCTCTGAGTGCCAGGGAGCTCCAGTTTGGGGAGGGGGAGAAGGGTGGCAGGTAGGACCCCCCATCCCAGACAGCTTTGGGCTGTGCTTGCCCTTGCCCTGGCAGCCCGTGGCCATCCCGTTGGGTGCTGCCATGAAACTGCTGCAGGAAACCTCCTTGCTCCGTGCCAGTGAGGAGAGGGTTTCCAGCCTGCTGTGCCTGGGCAGTGCCCTGGCCCCTCCTGTGCCCCTTCTCTGGGCAACCCGGGGGCCGTGCTCTGGGAAAAGGGCCCGGGATTGAGTGATGGAGAATCCTCATCTCCCGTTTGCCCCGGGAAGGGGTCACTGCACAGCCTGTCTCTGCCTTGCACAGGTCAGAGCCAAGGCCAGGAGAAAACTGTGGTAGCTGCTGCCTCCTGAGCCAGCCCAGCCCGGCAGGATAAGCTTTTATCAGCCAGGGATTTCATCCCGGGTGAGAGCAGGACCCGTGGGATCTAATTACCCCAACACCAGTGGAGATGCTCAGGAGCCCGTTTCCCTCCTGTGGCGAAGGCGAGGGTGAAGCTGCTTAAACTTTTCACGCTGAAACAAGTTTCAAAAGGAGTCAAACATTAACTCGCACCTAACCCTGCCTTCATCTGGGATTTTCCACTTGGGCAGACCAGAGCTGCCAAAATAAATAGGTTTTGCTGAGCCGTGGAGCGGGGCTGGAGGTGACGTTGCTCCTTGCCATGGGGTTACAGTGAGGGAGGGGGTAAACACCTCAGTGCCTCTGTCTCCTGGGGGACATTGTCCCCATGGGAGAGGGGTGCCAGAGATGAGGGGGACCCCAGAAACATGCTCTGCCTTCCATGGCACCCGGGTTTCTGGCCTCTCTTGTCCCCTGTCCAGCCACGCCAGTGTCCCAGCCCTCTCCACCCCTCCCTGGGCTCCAGAGAGCTGTCCCTCCACGCTGGGACCCTCCGGCCACGGCAGGGGAGGCAGACCAGAGAGAAGAGGTGTTTATTACTGGAGAGACATAGAAAGTCTTTAAGCAAAATGGCTTAAGGCTCAGCTTTAGTGGCCAGGTTAAAAGCTTAGTTCCCACCTTGTAAAGATTGTGCCCTGGGATGGGTGGGAATGGGGTGCAAAGGGCTCCTAAAGCTGCAGTGCTCGTGCTCGGCCAGGCTGGAGCTGGGGGCTGGTGTGGTGGCATCACCTGATAACAAACCCCTCGTGTCCCTGCTCTGCAGCCACCTCGGCTCCAGGAGCTTGTGCTGCTGGTGGGAAAACCGCTCCTTGGAGCCCCAGCTCCCACACCCTGTGTGCCCGAGGCCCGAGTGCTAAAGCTGCTGCTGGCATCACCTGGGTGCTGGTGAGACCCCCTCCATCGCTCTGCCCCAAGCAGGAGCTCGTGGTGACCTGGGGGCACCTTCCACCAGTGTCCCCAGTACACCCGATGCAGAGAGGCTGAGCCCAGTGTGCTGCAGAGCCCGGGGGTGCCCGTGGACCCCTCCCCGACAGCAGAGAGAGGATGGCACCTAGAAGAGAAGAAGGAGCTGGGCTCCCTGCACCGTGCTGCCCTCTCCTGCTGCTCCTTCGACCCTCCCGGGCTGTGGGGTGCTCCTCGCTGCCCTCCCCTGGCTGGGGTCACTTCAGACAAGCCGGGATGCAGGAGAACGTCCTCTTCACCCGCAGCAGGAAGGGGGTTGTGCTCCTGATGTCTCTGGCTCTCGGGACCAGTCCTTGCCGAGCTCCCTCTGTCCTGGATGCGCCTCCTCTCCCCGCTGGCAGCAAAGCCTTGATTTCCTCCTCGTCGTTGAAAGGGGATGGCCCATACCTCTGCTTCAGCTGCCTGCGCACCTGGGGGAGGAGGGAGAAGCAAACAGTTTGCAAGGGCAGGTCTGAGCCCGCCAGGGAGGGGAGCAGGGAAGGAGCCCGGTCCCTGGAGGACTCATCCTCCCTCTGCCACCCCGCGGGCAGGCTGGGCTGGGGGGGGCTGGCACAGGGCTGGTCCCACCTTGCGGGCTGAGCCCCCTCCGAACTCAGCCAGCTGCTGCCTGAAGCCCGGGTTGGGGTTGGCGACGGGCCGGACGGAGCGCACGGCCTCCAGCACCTCCTGGCAGCTCAGCTCCGTCACCGCCATCACGTAGGCCACCACCACCGTGGTGCTGCGGGAGATGCCCGCCAGGCTGCCAAGGGAAGGGGCAGCGGGGCTGCTGTCAGGGCTACAGCCTGCCCCAGCGCTCACCCCTTCCTCCACCCCCCTACTGCAGCTATTTCGGTTCCTCTCCTCCGAGAAGCTGCTCTCTGGGAGGCCGGAGCCCTTCCAAGGTCCTCTCCAGCAGTGCCTATAAATACCTGCTCCTCCCCGGGGACGCAGAGCAGCGGTTGCTGCCTGGCTGCCTGCCCCAAACCCTGCTCTTCCCACTCCTCAGCTGCAGCATCGAGCTGCCCCAGCCCCAGGGCTGCCTGGAGCCCGCCGGGCTTGAGTCACAAGCCGCAGCTGAAGGTGGGCACAGAGTCCTCTGGCTTTGGCCAGGGATCTGAAGCCAGAGCTGGGGCTGGGGGATGAATGTTCTCGGCTGTGCTGCAGGGAAATGGCATCGGGCACAGGGAAAGGCATCAAGTTGTGCCAGGGGAGGTTGAGGTTGGAGCTGAGGAACAATTTCTTGGTGGTCAGGGCTGTGAAGGGCTGTGCCAGGCTGGGCAGGGCAGGGGTGGAGTCCCCATCCCTGGAGGGGTTTGCAAGGCTGGAGATGTGGTGCTGAGGGCCAGGGGTTAGTGGTGCCCTGGCAGGGATGGGGAATGGGGGGACTCCATGAGCTTAAAGGTCTCTTCCAACCAAAATGTCTCTATATTTCTAAGTAGACAAATGTTCAAGTTACCAGTGGACGAGGCAGTTCCCTCCATGCAGACGACACTGGTGGATAAAACTGATGCACTCCTTGAAGTGCCTCTTGCTGGTGGGAAAAAGAAACCAGTCAGAATAGGAACTTCAGGGATGGAAGAGGATCCTTAGGCTGCAGGCAGAGCAGCTCTGTGTGCTCCAGGACAGAGCACACACACCAGCAACAAACTGCTGGAGGCAGCGCCCCGAGGACTCAGGATGCCAGGACCCCTCACCCCTCAGCTCTCCCGTGCACCCCGAGCTGGCAGCAACTCCCCCATGGTACTCACATATTGGCCTCGGGGGTGTCGGGCAGGGGGATGCGGAGGTAGGTGATGTCCTGGGAGACACAAGAGGAAGAGGAGAAAGCCAGTGCTGTGGTTGGGGTGTCACACAGGATCTGCCCCTCACCCCAGTGCTGCCTGGGATGGCAGACGGAGGCAGTGGGGGACAGGCAGATGTCCTCTCATGGAGCAGGGTGGGAAACAAATGAGGCTGGAGAGCTGGGAACTGGTTCCCATTAGAGTTCACGGCCAGGTTACAGTCACAGGACAGACAGTTCCCCATACTGGGGAGGCTGCCCAGCTCCTCAGGGACCAGGGAGAGGTGCGGGTGCTGTGGGATGCTCGGAGGGGGAAGGAAGGAGCTGCAGAGATCTCCAGGGGGGTGTGGGGGGTGGGATCCTACCTGCAGCAAGGGCTGGGGGGATTCATGGATCGAAACGATGTGTGTGATCTTGTTCCTGCTCAGCTGCTCCAGGTCTTTAGCATCTAGAGGATAAAAGCAGATATTAGCAGATAGCGGTTTCTTATTCTTTTCATCCCAAAGCGCTCCTGCAGACAGAGCACACAGAGCCCTGCTCCAGAGCACTGCCTGCATCACACCCCCACGTGGGGGCACAGACATGGGCAAGTCATAGAATCAGACTGGTTTGGGTGGGAAGGAACATTTTGAGCTCGTCTAGTCCAACCCCCCTGCAGGGAGCAGGGACATGTTCAACTACCTCAGGTTGCTCGGAGCCCAACCTCCCCTGCAATGGTTCCAGGGATGGGGCATCAACCACCTCTCTGGGCACCCTGGCACAGGCTCTCACCACCCTCAGCACCAACAATTCCTTCCTTCTCTCTGGTCTAAATCTCCCTCTTGGAGTTTAAAACCATCCCCCCTTGTCCTGTCACATCTTTCCTGTCCATCTTTCTGACAGGCCCCTTGAAGCACTGAAAGGCCACCAGAAGGTCTCCCTGGAGCATTCTCTTCTCCAGGCTGAACAATCCCAACTCTCCCAGCAGAGGGTTCCAGCCCTCTCAGCATTGCTGGGGCCTCCCCTGGCCCCGCTCCACCAGCTCCATGTTCTTCTTGCACTGAGAACTCAAACACGCCCCAGAAATCTGGAACACAACCCCGGTGATACCAAACTAGAGACCTCCTCCCTCTGCAGAGACTTCACTGCTCGTGCTGGGGTGAGTTTTCACATCTACAGGGAGAACCTCCCTCCTTCCCAAGCCAGCAGCTTGTCCTGCCTCTGCTTGTCCCCAGCATGGGGAGGAGGCTCCTGCTCCACCTGCACCCCCTGCACAAACACACCCATAGCACCGGGACGTGCTGCAGCCTGAGGGAACTGCTTAATCTTGTGCACCATGGGGGTGGAGCTGCAGCTGTTCCTAGAACCCCGAGTCTGGATTTCAGCCCCCAGGGGATCTGCAGAATCCCCAGAACAGCCTTGCAGCTCTCTGGGCATCCTCTCTGCAGCTGCATGCACAGAGCTGGGGTGTCCTGGGCTGCCTGGGGCAGTCACCCCCTTCTCACTCATGCCTCAGCACCCCCACTGGTCCAGCCCAGGGTTGTCACACTGGGAGGGGATCGTGCTCTGTACCCATCAACCTTTCATGCCATGGATGAGCTGCTGGGGAGGAGAAGGGACATTTTCCATTCGTCACTTTGGGTTTCTCTATTTCCACGTGGTGTAAAATCTTGGCTGAGGAATCCAGCCCATGATGTGCTACCACATGATGTGAATTTTAATAGGAGTGTCTCAAGAGATGCTCCACGGGTGAGCTGTGCCTGTGGGGAGGGAGGTGGGACCCTCGTGGGGACCCCACAGCACCCACCACCTTCCCACCTGCCCTGGCAATCAGTGACACAGCGGCTGGAAGAGATTTTGGTGGGAGAAAATGTGTCTCTGAGCACTCATAAATTCTGGTTTGTCGTGACAGGTGCCAGTGCTTGGTCATAAATATCCCCTGGCGATGAAAACCCCTCAAAATAGTGAGTTGGTGTGGGAAGAGGTGATGCTCCTGAAGGTGGGCAGCCCTCTCCTGCATCTCCTACAGCTGCAAACTGGGGTGCACCCCCCCCCGAGCCACCCCAATTCTGCTCCCATGGCACCACCAGCTCCTCTGCTCCCAGCACAGGATCCATGCCAGCTCAGGCACATGGCACAGCCCAGCACAGAGGGTGAGTGGGTGCTGGCAGGGTGGTGGGTGCCAGAAGGATGGTGAGTTCCAGCAGGATGGTGGGTGCTGGCAGAGTGGTGGGTGCCAGCAGGGTGGTGGGTGCTGGCAGGGCATCGGGCAGCATTGGCAGGCAGGGTGGCACACACTCTAGCAAGCCCAGCTGCCCAGCTGGAGGACATCACACCGGGGCTCTGCTTACCGATGAAGTTCCCAAGGTAGAGGCCAGGAAGGATCTGTGGGACACAAGGAAAAGGGGAAGTGTGAGCAGAGACCTCGTGCCATGGTACCCACCACACCAGGACCCCCCCCCAGGCCAGAGAGGTCAAAACTCTGCCATTAATGTGACCAGCCCCAGCCCTGGGGCAGCTGAACCTGGGCTGCTGCTCTGGCATCCAGCACCCAGGGCTGGCTGGAGCCCTGGCACCCCAACCTCCCCAACCTCACGGGTGCTGGGAGTCGGCCACGGCTTCTTGATTGCTCCTCTTGCTTCTTATCAATAAACCCTTTGTCAGGGCTTCCTACTGAGCTCAGCAAGCCTCGTACGCCCCCGTCCAGCCCCGGACTACACCCGTGACCTGCAGAAGTTCTGCTGCCTGGGGGACAGGGGAGCAACAGGCACTGAGAAGCTGGGGAGGGGGGGATTGTGGTGGTCCCCTCCCAGCCCCGAGCTCTGCTCCCCTCGCTCTGCGCTGCAGGGAGCCTATTTCTGACAGCCCAGAAACAATCACTCTGGACACCTCATTCTCCTGGTGAAATTCCACTTCTGGTCATGAATAGCTAATTACTTGATGGTGCCTCTGTTAATAGCAGTGCTGTGCAGAAGCAGGACACCTCGCACCCCTTCTTACCCTGAGCTGCTTCATTTTCCCCTTTCTCCCAGCCTGGGGCTCCCCGGGCTGCTCACCCCCAGGTCCCACCAGTTCCCCTCCAGCTTCTCCCTGCTGCTGCAGGACCTGGACAGGGGAGTTATCTCCCACCCACCCCACTGCCCACGTCTGGAAATGTTGGTTGAACAGCACAAAGAGGGAATTTTTTATGATTCCTGAGATCTATATCCATTTTCTATCAACAAGACACCTCTAACATGCAGCTGCAGCACTGAGAGCAGTGGGCAGGAGGGTGCCCGTGGGCAAGGGCAGCTCCCAAGGGCAGGACACCGAGCCGTGAATAACAACACGTTCCCGTCCCCAGGACCCCCCAGATCCTCTCCTCACTGGGAACACTGGGAGCACAGCCCCGGCTGCAGCACCGGGCACTGCCCCGGGTAACGGGCAGTGATGGGGGGTGCTTGAAGCTGGAGGTTCTGGCAGGAGGATGTTTCTGTTCAGCTGTGACAGGGAGAAGCTCAAACTACCATAAATAGTGCCCGGCCCCCCTGTCCAGCAGCGGCCCCGGTGCGGGACCACCGGGCTCGGGGTCACCCAGAGCTCCCGGCGGGTGCTCCAGAGCTGCTGCTTCGGGATTAAAGGCTTTGGGAAAGGCTCCCCCTGCCCTCCAAGGGGGTGGCTGCCACCCCTACCCTCCACACCCCCCAGGCTGCGGCTGGCACGGTGTCCCCGCTGCTTCTCCTCCGGTTGTGCAGGTAAACACGGTGCCAGCCCCGGTGCCAGCCGGTGAGACACCGCTGGGCACGGAGAGAACCACCGGGCAAGCGTCCCCCGGCCCCAGCACGGCCCCAGCGCCCCCCGTTACCTGGCTCATGCCGTTGCCCATGGCCAGCAGCCCCCGCCGTGGCGGGGACGGGGTGCGGGTGTCCTTGTCCTCTCCGCCGCCGTCCTCCCCGTCCCCGGGAGCTGCCGCCGTCCCCGCTCCGGTCGCCGCCCGGGTTGGGGGGGTTCCCTCATGAAACCGCCCCGGGATGGCCGCCCGTGGCCAGGCCGGCCGGGCCGAGCCGGTGGCGGTTGTGCCGGGACAGGAGGGGACTTTGTCCCGCCGTCCTCCGCGGCTCCCGCCGAGGCCTCTCCCGGCGGCTCCGGCGCCGCCGCGCTCTGGCCAAGAGCAGACAAAGGAGGAGAAGCTCCCCCGGTGCCGCCTGGCGTGGGAGCTGCTGCCTGGCGCCGCTGCCCGCACAAGGCCGCTCTGTGGGGACAAGAACAAAACCTTTGTCCCGCTCCATCAAGGAAGGGCTGGGCGGACACGAGAAGCGCCTGGTGCCATGGCTACTGCTGTATGGGCCGTGGCTACTGCTGCCTGTGCCGTGGCTACTGATGTATGGGCCGTGGCCACCCCCGCCTGTGCCATAGTCACCTCTGTCTGCACCATGGCCACCCCCGCCTGTGCCATGACCACCTCTATCTGTGCCATGGCCACCTCTTGTCTGAGCCATGGCCACCTCTGCCTGTGCCATGGCTACCCCTGCCTGTGCCATGGCTACCACTGTCTATGCCATGGCTACCTTTGCCTGTGCCATGGCCACCCCTACCTGTGCCGTGCCCACCCTATGCCCACCTGCCTGTGCCATGGCCACCTCTATCTGCACCACACCCACCCCTTCATGCACCTTCCCTGCCTCTGCCCGCACTGTGCCCACCTCTGCCCGTGCCCGCTGCAGGGTGTGCCAGACCCCAGCCCCACACACCTCGGGGCTGCCTTGGGGGGGGGTCTCCCGGGGCTGTGGAGAGCAGCCGGGGTCGGGCAGTGCTGGGGGGTCCCGCCAGCCCAGCCCAGGGGTGCACTGGGTGAGGGGGGGAGTGCACAGGGTGGGACCGGGGGGATCAGGGGACCCCCGGGACACGGTGCGGACACAGGCCTGGGGCGGGGGGGCTGCGGTGACCGNTTCCGCGCGCCCCCTGCCGCGCGGCCCCGCGGTTGCCATGGCGACGGGCGCGGCCTGGCGGGGCGGGCCCAGGCCCAGGCTTAGGCCCAGGCCCAGGCTTAAATTCAGGCCCAGGCTCAGGCCCGGGCTGGTCTGTGTGGGGGGTGTAGAGGCTGCAGTAGCTAAAGGCGACCGGGGGGAGCGGTCCCGGGCTCACGAAGCTGCATTCCCGGCTCTTTCAGGTCCCCGAAGCAGCACGTTCAGCCCCAGGCACTTTGCACAGGTGAGGGTGAGCACAGGGCCTCCCGCACCCTGTCCTGTCTGCCCAGAAAAAACAGTTTTTAGCCTTAAAACCAGCTGGAGATGGTGCATTGCAATAAACCCTTAGAATGGCTGCGTTTTGGGGAGTCTCCTTTGTACCCATGGGCTGATTTGGTGCAACAGGTAAAGCTCTTATTGCTCTCTCCTCTTCAGGGTGTTGCTTCCACCACAGCCTGGTGGCTGAGCAGGATTTGTCCCTGCCCTGAGGCTTCACAATCACCAGCCATGGTGTGAACAGGGGCTGAGGGTGGTTTGTAAGGCTGGGCTGTGAACTGCAATGGTGTGGGGTCAGTGGGGCTGGGAGGGTGCTGGCCCCACAGGGAGGCTGCAGTAGGAGTGGTAGAATGTGGGTGATAAGACCTGCTCTATTCTAGCTCCCTGTGTTCATGCAGAGATACAGAAAATCAAATTGAGCCTTTTCTTCCACAAAGAAAAAGCAGTTCTTAATGGTATCTATATTTTTTTTTCTCCTGCTCAGAGTATGTGGGGCAGTTGATCCCCAGAAACTTCTCAAGGGCAGTTAAAGTGGGGCAGGCTGTGGCAGCATTTGTTGTGCTGAATCTTCTATTTCTCTTTCTATGCAGCTGAATCAGGAGAGCTGCTCAGGGAAGAATCTGAAGAGGTTTTGGAGGCATTAGAAGGAGAAGGAGGAAAGCTTGAGGCAACAAAAGGTGCCTTTATTGCAGGGACCTTCAGAATGCCTCCAGAGCACCATTAGTGCGTGGAGGAATTTCACAAGAATCCTGGCAGTGCTTGGGTTATGAAACCAGTATTTGCCCTCCCAAGGAAACTGAGACTGAGATGACTGGGTGTCCTCGTTCTGTGAGGGAGAGGAAAATCTGAGGGGAATCCCCAGGAAGAGCTGGGCAGAGCAAGGTGTCTACAAGCAGTTGTGCTCCTGGCCAGCTTCCTGGCCAACACTTGCTACCAAAACACTTCTTGTTGTGCAACAGGTTATTTCAGCAGTCAGGAGGCAGCTCAGTGTGTTTGTAGAGCCAGATTTAACTCAGTGGTGTGGAGGAACAGCTCGTGCTCCTGGGGGTTCTCACTGGGGGGGTCTGGCCAGGTTCAGGATTGGAAATCTTTCTGTCTGGCTGCAGGTGTGGAAGGAGGTGGGTGTGTGTGGGAGGGCACAGGGCAGCTCTCTAGTTGTGCTGCTGGTTAAGCAGCATTCGAGGGCAGCCCCTAAAGATGGAGCTGTGGAAACACTGGTTAGTTTGGGGGAGATCCCACCATGTTGGATGTGAGCTGCTGTAAGTTCAGCCAAACTACTGAGTGGGCTTCCATCCTGGGAATGGGGAGGGATGATGGGAGGCTCCTTGGGCAGAGTTGGGGTGGATCTGGTTGGCTTTGGCTTCTTTTGGCACCTGAAGGGTGGCCTCATGCTCTGAGTCACATTTGTCCTCACAAAGCTGGTGCTGTGCTCAACGCAGCAGCTTCCACTTCAGTGTCCTGGGGACCAGGAACAGGCTGCTTCCTTTGGAAGTTACAACAGCACAACATGATGCTTCTGCCAGGTGATTGAGCCATTTAATTATATAATTACAAGTACACTGGGCTGTGAATGAGCAGCTGCTTTGGTTGGTGAGGCAGGACAGGAGGATTCACCCTGCCCCGGGCGTCAGGCCCACCAGTGAGGACACACTGGGAAGGGAATGGGAGGTAATTATGCCAACTAAGATATGAGTTCAGCCAGGAGGGTGGCAGCCAGTGATTATCTAACTCTACAAATGGGGAAGTGTTAATTGGCACCAAGAAGCCCTGCATTAAGCTGATTTCTGTGCCCACAACCTCAATTAACAGGGTAAATAACCAGGTAAATGAGGATGTATTAAAAGCCTGTGATTACTGAAGTACCAACAACTTAAACAAAATAGCTTGTGGCTGACCTCAGAACTCAGAGAAGTAAAAATAAACTTGGTGTTACTCCTCTGGGGGTCTGTGCTCCCCAGCAGCCCCATTCTGTGATGTCTCTTGTTGCCTCCTCCCACAGTGGGATGCAGCAGGAGGTCAGGAGGGGTCCCGGAGGTGCTGATCTGGGCCTCTTGTCACCCACTTCTAATACATCGTGCAGATTCAGGATTGTTGTTTTCTTCCTTGTGGTATCTCTGGTACCTTTCATGACTCTCTTGTTTAATTAAGCTCTTCTAGAATGTACACACATCTAAAATGTGACTTAAACCACCCGACAGCATATGTTGTGTTACTTCTATTTCTGCAAACATGTGACAGAGTTTATTTGGTGCTGTGGGACTTCCCTGTGGGCTGCCTGCCCACTCTGCCCCTTCCTCCAGGATTCCTCCTGACTTGGGGGAACACCCAGCAGGCATCTTGTTCTTTAGCTCTCCCTTCACCCTCTCCCTGTGGCAGTGACAGGCTCTGTTCACCATTCCCCCAGGAAACAACAAAGTTCTTTACGGTGGATTTTCCCAAATAATCAGATGCTGTATCTGGGATCTGGCTTCTTACATCTTGTGTGGATATTTTATATATAAACCTCTCATCTTGGGTACATCAAGTGCTAGGCAGCAACTTCAGCAGCAGGGTTATATTGTACAATTCTCTGTGCTTCATAGGTTGGAAGTTTGAGGTGGCTGAAGCCTGTGATTACAGCAGGGAAGGGAATGAATTGGGCAGAAGGGGAGTCTTGGGAGTGAGAATTCTGGATTTGCTTGTTCAGTGCCTGCCTGTCCTTGATCCTTAGCTCCACTTCAATCCAGATGTGGCACTGCACAAACTGGTTGTGATCCTGGGAAGGTGAGGTGACTGTTCCCCCTCTGCTGTTGGGGCTCTTCTGACAGAGGATGGAAGGGGACCCCACCCACACCATGGTCTGAACGGTGCTGCCTGGTCTCCTGACACCCAGAAACATGAATTCCTTGGGAGGGCAGGTGAGAGCTCTGCATTAATGCTGCTCTGCAGCCCTCTGTGCATCTCTGAGACTGAACTTTCTGACTTTAAACCTCATAACTCCCTGCTTAGCTCTCCCTGAGATGTAGATGTCTTGTGGCTCAGCCCTTTGCAGCACAGCAAGGCTGACGTTGCTGCACACAACTGTCACTGCTGAGCTTCCTCTCTCAAGAGATGGCAGCTGAGAGAAAGAGGGAAAAATAATTGGGATGGGATGTCAGATCACTCATGAATGTGAGAGGAGGGTCAGTGTTTGACAGTAATGGAGGGTGATGTTGAACTTCCCATTTTATGGGCTGCTTCCTCCTATCAATCTCCCCTGTCTGCAGGGAAAGCAGGAGCTTTGCAGTACCCTGACAGAAGAGAGGATGCTAATTGATGTCAGGGAGCTTCTGATAGGACCTTTTTTGCCTACAGCTGTACAGGAGTCAAGCCTGGAGAGTTTAACAGCCTTGGTGGTCTCTACCTTCTGGTCTCTGGCTGTTTACTAAGAGTTCTCACTGGCTGTGGAGACTGTGGGGTGACAATTGACAATCATGGGGACTAAATGTGTGGTCATCTGCTGGGAACAGCTTCATAAGCTGTGTGTGGATGTCTTGGGGTGATTGAGCAGCTTGGACAGTGCTCAGCTGCCAAGCACGGGACAGGGCTGGGGGAAGTTCTCATGGTGGAAGTTCTTTGTTCTCTTTATCCACAGGCTCCAGAGTGTTCCCAAGGTGTTGAGCAGTGACAAGCACTGCA
Organism: Brachypteracias leptosomus; assembly: GCA_013401335.1. NCBI lineage: Eukaryota > Metazoa > Chordata > Aves > Coraciiformes > Brachypteraciidae > Brachypteracias > Brachypteracias leptosomus. Next base: position 98,002 of record VYZX01010789.1, read on the forward strand.
CTGAGCTCTGCAGCTGTGACATCCTGATCCATCAGGCTCTGAAACTTTAAAAGAGGGACATTTGCACTAGAGAGAAGGAAGAATTTTTGACACTGAGGGTGGTGAGAGCCTGTGCCAGGTTGCCCAGAGAGGTGGTGGCTGCCCCGTCCCTGGAACCATTGCAGGGGAGGTTGGTTGGGGCTCTGAAGTGCTGCTCTAGTGCAGATGTCCCTGCTCCCTGCAGGGGGGGTTGGACTAGAAGACCTTTAAAGGTGGTCACAGCATCAGGCCAGGTGCTGCTCCTGGGACAGGGCTGTCTCCTGGTGCTTCTGCATCTTACGGGTAGGTGCCTGCAGGCTGGAACCATGAATGTGGAGGGGTTTGAAGTGTTTAACTTGAAGGGAGCTGCCACCTGGAAGGAGAGAGCTGCTCTTGATCAGAACATTGGGGTTTTTCAGCTGGGTGCAGCAGCCTGTAGCTTGGTCCGTAGGTTCTCCAGCCCTGTCTGGTGAAACTCTGCCAGTTTGGCTATTTCTGGAACAAGTGTCACCACATCACACGTATCTCAGTGCTCACCAGAACTGGGGGGTTACTGGCATCTCCTCTGCTTGTGTATCTCAGGGCAGTGCCCCGTTGGCACCAGTAACCCCCCAGCTGGTGCCAGCACTGAACACAGCCCATGGCTGTGGTTCACTGGCTCAAACACACACCTCAACTGGAAGATCCCTCCTGCTGACTGTGGAGAAAAGGAGCTGAGTGTATTTAAAACAGCAGCAACAAAAAGCCTTTAAACCAATTTGACTCTAGCCTTTTTCTTCATACAGGTTTTCTCACCAAGGGAAAGATGTGTCATTAAAGTTCAGCTGAAACGCTGGAAACTTTATCTGCTACGTAAGTGACCCAAGGGTTGCAACAGCAGGAACCTGAGAGTGCAACTGACTTGTCATTACAGGAGCTGAGAAAAACAGAAACAGCAAAGAGCACTTCAGAAATGACAAGCAAATGGGATTATTTTCACTCTCTCAGCCTTAGTCAGGTAGAGCAGGAGCAGTGCTGGAGGTAAGGTAAGGAGGTTTCCCTGGATATTGTCTCTGTTCATGGTGCACTCCTATGAAACGTCTTCTCTAATTTATTTTGTTTAACTGTTCCCTGGTAGGTTTTTTTAGCTGTTACAGCCCCATGTCCTGTCAGCTCCAGCCCAGTGTTCTAGGGGGTGCCAGTGGGGACAGCTTTACTTCAAATAAGCAAATTTCAGCTGAGCAAATAAACACAGCTCTGCTGGGCTCCTGGATCACTGATTTGCTCTGTTCATAGCCTCAAACCAAGTCACTGCTTTGGCAGCCAGAGAGCTGGAGTCAGGAGATAAGTGAATCAGAATGAGTCCTGGCTGTGGTCACAGCTCACAGTGGGGCCAGGCTGCCAGAGCAGAGCTCTCTGAACACCACCTTGTGCTGGAACCATTCCCAGGAGACATCCTGATGCTCAGGAAGGGTTAATGCTCATTCTGAGCCCTCCTCGGTGTTACTGCTGCAGCTAGACTTGGGTTTTCACTGGGGTGTCTTTCTGGAAGCTGAAGGGATTTTTTTTTTTCTTTAGTACTGTCGAGAACAGGAATAGAAACTTTGCAATAAGCTCAGAATGTTCTTTGGCTCAGTGCATGGGAACGAAATTCAGGGTTGGATTTCCTATTGCTTCACACTTACTCCTGCCTGCTAGTGGGGAAACAGGCATTTCTCTCACAGGCACCAGGGGCAAAATGCCTGTTTCTCCCTAATTCCCTGCTGCCATATCTCCTCTGGCTGCTGAATGCTTCACCTTCTCTCACAGTCAGCCAGGGAGGTTGTGAACTCAAGCATCATCTTCTCAAAGACACAATTTCACATTGAGGACATGCCCAAGAAGGTGTTTATTGCCTTCTAAGGGTTTTATGAAAATGTTTGGTATGGATGGTCTGGTTCCATGATCATAATACTCCAACCCTTCTGGGAATTTATCAATTAATCACTATAAACAGGGTGAACTCAGCAAGGATGCTGCCAGTGCAGAGAGGGGGAACAAAGCAGCACTTTGGGGCTGGAAGGGAGTGGGGTTTGTGTTTGAGCAATCTCTGAGACCCTCCCACACACTTGTGGGGGCTGTGCTGGGAGCAGCTCCTCGTGCAGCACAGTGTGATGGGCTTTACAGTGTCCTCACCTCAGAGGTTAACAGGAGAAGGATGTTTGCTGCTTCCAGCTGACCTGCTCTGTCCCTGGGAGCTCTCTCCTGAGCACAGACAATTGTCACAGCTTTGGTACCTCAGCACGTGTTTGATGTTGCAGGTTGATGGAGAAGAAGCTGTTGGAGGCTTTGACCTGACAGAGCAACAGCAGAGGAGGAGACGTGGGGGCTGCAGGGAGTGAGAACACCCTGGCAAACACCCATCCAGGAGTGATCTCATCAGTGCTGCACATCAGAGCAGAGCTCTCACCTTCCACTCGAGAGCAAAAGAGGTCACAGGGCCCTGTGAGCTCCTACAGGAGTGAGACCAGAGAAGCAAACCCTTTCTGAAGGGGGATGCAAGCACCAGGCTGGAAAACACACACGTGAACATCGTGGGAACAGTTTTAGCCCTGGCAGAGCTCTCCATGCACCAGCTTTGCAGCAGAACCCCCTCTGCAGTCACTGTGGTGACCCTTCAGTGGCTGCCCTGCAGCTCGGTGTGGTTTTGAGTCTGAAGTCACACTTGTGAGAGGCTGACACACACTGTAACAGCCCCTGTGCCTGCAGCCACCTCTGGCTGCAGTTTCTAACACCCCAGGAGGACATGACCTCACCTCACCTCACAGGAAGGGGGAGCCCCGTGATGGTAACTCCCCGTTAACGGTTTTGGGGCATCCTGCTATGATCAGAGAAGAACCAACTGAAGCAGCTTTTCAGGAACCTTCCCACACAACAGCAAGTGTCATTTTGATCTCAAGCCTGGGATGGAAAAGATCACTGTAGACAAAGGTCACCACCTCTTCCTCAGATCAGTTCCTGCTTCCCTCTGGATGCTGCTGGCTCAGCACCAGGTGCTGCTCTTGCTTCTGAAGGTTTCCCAGCCCGGAAGCTGCAACTGGAGCTATTTCATAATGGGCAGCACAAGGGATGATGGATTCTTGCTCACAGAACTTGGTTCTGCCCCATGGAAGGAACTAAAGGGGCTCAACACATTCTGCAGAGCAAAACAAAGCTTTTAGGGAAGGCAGAACCTGACCCTCCTCCTGGTACTACTATGGAAACATGTCAGAGCAGAGAACCCGTTGCCATGACACTGTAAAAATAACCCAGGCATCACATGGATCCCCTCACTGCCCGAGGAGATGAGCTGCTCTGGAAAGCTGCAGCAGGAGGTCAGGTCAGCAGTGGATGTGTTGATCTATCTGGAACTCCAGCCCCAGCAGCATCACTCTTGTCTGTTGTGTGTTTAAGGTATGTGGTGTTTGCTACAGGATTTTCAAAATCCAATGGTAGTTGGATTTTAGATGTAAAGAAATCACACCTCTCTTTCAAGGAGTCTGAAATGGTATTTCTGGGGATGCTGGAGGGTGTGTGGGGCTGGAGGAGCAGTGCGGGGCTGCCAGGAGGTCCCACTGCCCTGTCACTGGGAGGTGCCAGGGAGAAGGAGAGAAGGGATCAGGCCCAGCTCTGTAAGGCTGGACAGGACACCTGAGAGACAAGGACACCTGCCATGTCTGAAGCTTTAAATTCTATCCAGAAATACCTTTATGGGAGTTCAAAAACGTAAAGGGCTGAGCAGGGCCCAGACACTTTCCTGTACACAGCAGAAATTAACCATGCTGCAGTGCATTATTAATTATGATTGATTTTAAAAAACCTTGTGGCCTTAACCACATTGTGCTGGGGAGCAAGTTCAGGCTAAAGGGGGTTGTGTAGAAGACAGTAAATGTTAAAAACTTTGAAGAAGCCATTGCAGGGGTTAAATCAATTGTCCTGTTACAAGCCCAGCTTTGCCTGTTCCTGCTCAGTGATGTTCAGGCTGCTTTTGTAAACATTTTTATCCCTTCATCTTGCTTTGAAAGCCTCATTTCTCTGGTCTCTTCCCTTCCAGCTTAGCAGCAGGATGTGTCTCCCTGAAGACTGGAAGGAGAGGAGGGTGCTGCCTCCTCCCCCCCCTCTAGGAGATTCCTGACGTGCCACCAGTGCCCAGCTCAGCTTTGTTTCAGCCACGCACTGGATTCCCAACTCCTCCTACTCCCATTCCTGACACTGAACCAGCTCCGAGGCCAAATTCCAGCAGCACTCGCATGAAAACCCAGCAAGGACCAGACACGAGGAGTTTGGAACATCCCACTGCTCTGACTTTAATGATCCTGCTTCCACCCCAGCCATGGGCACCGTGTCCCAGCCCCTGGCTCTGCAGGGAAGGGTTTGAGATCCAAGGAAGCTGCAGCATCACCACTAAGGAGCCAGACTCTCCCCAGTGTCTGCTGGGGACCTTGCCTGAGGTGGGTTCTGGGCACACCAATGTCCTCTGGCAAACCCTGAGGCTGTTGTGGTGTCACCCCCCCCTGGTGACAGCCCAAGCACAAGAGCCCCCTCAGCCCTCCAGGATGCGATTGATGAGCTTCATCTCCTCAGCAGTCATGGGGTTCAGGTTAAACCCCTTCAGCTCAGCTTTACCTGAGAGAAAACACACAAAATCAGGGGTTTGCTACAAAAAAAGTGAAGCAGTCACTGTGACACTGCAAGGGGGGCAGGGCCAGCCCTGGGAGCTGGGGTGGGGACACCTGGTGTGACAAGGGAGCCTGGAGCAGGGCAGGAATTGGAAAGCAGCAGCAGAAACCCCCCCGAGCTGGGGAGGTTCGGGCCCCTCTGAGGCTGCTCCCAGGGCCTGAGAAGGTTCCAGAAGAGAAGCATTTACCTTGAGCTTCATAGAGGCGATTGACTTTCACCCGCAGCTCCTTGCGCAGGTTGTTGATCTCCTCATCCAGCTGCTCCTGGTCTGAGACAAGGGGGACAGAGGTGAGGGCTGGGGGCTCTGGGGTGAGGGCAAAGCCCCCCGGGGGTGCTCGGGGAGGAGCCCTGTCCTGGTCACTCTGCGGAGCCTCCTGCCCTGCAGCAGATCCCCTCATTCTCACTGAGATAATGCAATTAAAGGGAAAAGGGCCCCAGTTCTGAGCCCTGGGGGTCACTCTGAAGCCCTGTGCTCCTGATTATTCTCCTAAGATCTCCCCCAGCCCAGGCTCGGTGGAGGCAGAGCCTCGGGCCTCCTGCCCTTACCCTTCTGCAGCATCTCCTTGGTCTGCGCCTTGGGGAGCTCGATGAACATGTTCCCGAAGCAAACCATGGCCTTGTCTGGAGGGAGGAAGGGGAAAGGCTCCGTTAGGGGCGCTTTGTTCCCCGGCCCGGGGCTCAGGGGGTCGGGCACCGGGGAGCTCGGGGCCTCACCGTCGGGCTCCGGGTCCTTCTGCAGCGCCCGCAGGGCCTCGCGGTTCCGGTTCCGCTTCACGTCCAGGTCCACGATCTGCAGCGGGAGAGAAGCAGCTGCAACCGGGGCTACCGGGGGCGGGGGGAGGCCCGCCGGGGCTACCGGGGGGAGGGAGAGGTGGCGTGTCCGGGTCGGGCCGTACCTGCTGCCGAGCCGCCAGCACGTCCTCGGCCAGCTCCTCCACCTCGGCCAGGTAGCGCAGCACGAAGGCCGGGTCCCGAGCCATGGCACCGGGACCGGGACGGGTCCGTCGCGGGGAGGGTCCGGCTCCGCTCCGGGTCCGCCGCCGTTCCTGGCCGGGCGGCAGCCGCAGCCGCGCAGGCGGGTTCCGGGGCGGGAGGGGCCGGCTGGAGGGCGCCCTCTTGTGGTCGCTCCGGGTTCTGTCCTCCGGGACCGATTCTGTGCCCCCGGGATAGGGACGGCTCCGTACCCTCGGGGCTGGTTCCGTGCCCCTGGGATAGCCCCGACCTCACTTGCTCACTGGGTCTCATCCCCCGGCAGAATCAGCCCCAGCTCCTCTCCCCCCACAATGGGGGCTCCAGCCCCAGCCCCTCTCCCCGCAGCCCATCAGGACTCTGGGCTGAGCCCCCCACGTCCCCATGGATGTGAATTATTTATCCCTTGTCACGACCCATCCCCTTCTGTCCCCTCTCTCCCTCTGCCTCGGCGCGGGGGGCTGCTCTTAGGCAGCTGCGCTCCTCGGAGCATCAGGTTCCCTCTCTGGCCCCTTTTCCTCCCCAGGATGCCATAAAGAGCACTAAAAGCTGGTGGTGATGAGCTCAGGTTGCTTTCTGTGCAGCTGGGCAGCTCGTCCAGGGCTCAGCGGGTGGAGGCCTCTTGTCCCCGGGGAGGGGACCCTGTTGTGGTCATGGTGGGTCATGTCACTCTCATCCCAGCCCTGGTGCCCCCCAGTCTGTGCTCGGAGCAGCCGCAGGGACCATGTCCGTCTTCTGCCCTGATTTATCATCCCCGAAGGGTGTGTGGTGATCCCAGCACTGCAGCACTTCCAGGCTGCTGGAGACAGGGGTGACCACATGAAGGAGAGGGCTGGAGCAAGGCGGCGGCTGCCCGGTGATCACCACACTTCGTGGGCAAATAATCCCTTAAGGGAGATTACCCAGATGGGAAGATTACTGGCCCTAATCCCATAAGGTCGTTAGTTGCAGTTAACTGAGGAGGGTTCCTCGGGCTGTGCTAGAACTGGGCAGCTTCTGGTCAGAAAAGTGCCTGGTTCTCCTGATGTCTGCTGGGACCCTGCTAGAGCTGGAGCTACCATTGCCTCCCAGGGGACACATTTTTCATCCCAGGGACAAAAAGCTCTGGGGGCAGTGACAGCCCCGTCCATCTGTCCTGCTGCACACACAGACAGGGATGAGGGATGGATGGAATGGGGATGGGATGGAGTGGAGATGAGGACGGGGATGGAGACGGGAATGTGGATGAAGATGGAGATGGGATGGAGATAGGATGAGAACGGGGATAGGGATGGAGATGGGATGGGGTGAGGATAGGGATGGGGATGGAGATGAGGACAGGGATAGGGATGGAGATGGAGATGAGGCTGGGGATGGGCTGCCTGTGCCCTGACAGCAACAGCAGCAGCAACAGCGCCTGTCTGGGGCTGCCAATGACGGTGTCATGGAGGCAGGGATTTGCCAGGGATGTTGGGCTGCAGGGAGGGGCAGGGGCTGCTCTCCCCGGGCAGGGGGGGCCCAGCTCAGCACAGGCGTGGGGGAAGCTGCAGCTGAGTCTGCGGCAGCAGGAGGGATCACAAAGCCACGGGCACCAGGCAAACATTGGCAGGGCAGCGAGCGGCTGGTGCTCGCTCTGCGGGCACCTCCCCAGCCAAGCTCTGAGCCAGCTGCAGATCACCACGAATTCCTCTTCCTGGAGCCTTTTGCTCGGAGGCTGGACCCAACCTCAGGGTCCAGAGCTCTGTGTGGACCAGTTGCACATTTCTGTGCCCTGCTGGGAGCTGGGCAGTCAGAGGGACCAGCCGCCCACCCGCTGCCAAGGGCTGCTCTGCTCTGCTCTGTGTTTTGTTGTGGGAAGAGCAGGGTTTGGTTTCAGCGTGTTCCTTTTTCTTCCTCGCAGCACTTTTATGTATGCAGCTTGAAGCCCTCCCTGCCTGCTGACAGCTGCTCAGGAAGGCTTCGGGGATGTTTATAGGGTTTCTTTTCTCTCTCTTTTTTTTTTTTCCTGTGGCTGCTGGGTCCTGTTGTTAAGATAAATCAGACTTCAACCCCCAGTCCCTGTGTTCTCAGGCTGTGGATGTTTAACTCCACTTTCAGAGGGCGTGTTTCAGAGTCTGGGAAGGAAGATGGGTCTGTCTCTCCCTGGTCTCCAGGTCCCCTCTCCCTGATTCTGTGCTCACCACCATGGTGCCCACCAGCTCTGCTCTGCCCAGTCAGGAGAGAGACTCCCCAGGGAAGGGCCCAAGGAGGGCTGGGGCTGGTCAGGCACTGATGGGGGCTCTGGACAGTGGAGCCCATCCTCCGAAGGGGCCCTGGCCCTGACAGCAGTGAATAAAAGGCTCCTTTCTTTGAGCTCTGAGATGCTGGGAGCGTCCCCGCCCCCAGGCAGGCGTTTGTGGAGGGGATCTGTCAGGAGCATCTCAAGGTTAGGTGTTTAAGCCGCGTTTCCCATGCTAATAGATGCAGCACCGGGAGAGCCTCGCCGAGGGCCTAACTCTGCTCCCTTGTGCTGATAACATCCCCCTCTCCCCAGTTTTGTGCTCCAGGAGCTGGGACTCACCCCCGAGTGGAGCAGATCCCCCCTTGCTGCCCTGCAGGGGGGTGTTGGGAAGTTGCCCATGTTTCCTGGGATAAACCACGCTCTCCTGGCTGCGTGGTCCAGGATCTCGCCCCACATGTGGCTCCTCCACGGGGGACAAAACGCAGCGAGCCAGGGGCCATCCTGAAGCTGCTTCATCAAGCAGCTGCTTGCCTGTGATCACCCGTCCCTGGGGACACGCTGGGAAGGAGCAAAGAGCCCTTTTCCCTCCCAGTGGCGCCGGGGATGCCGGCACAGCTCTGCTGCTTCTTGTGCCACCTCGTGTCCCGTGGGGCTACCAGCTCTTGGCATTGACAACCCAAGGCAACCTGGCTCTGCCAGACACGCTCCATCCAAACGTGGGGCACTCTCCACCCACACTCTGATGGGCAAAAAATGGAGGAGAGATGGTGGGGGGCAGAGTTGAGGAGCAAGGGCGGTGTCTGAGCACACGTGCACCCAAACCCCAGTGCCCCAGGTCCTCCTGGAGACCTTGGCGTTGGTTGTGCAGCTCCTCAGGGATTTCCCCAGGGCTGGGACTCGCCCTCCAAAGCAGGACTCAGGTCCAGCCCAGCAGCTCCTCGCCGGGACTCCCTCGGCCAGGACCCTGGTGGCCCTGGGCAAGCAGAGGCCCCAGCAGCATCTCCACTCGCCTGGGCCGGGTTCACCCCGCCCTGGACCCATGAGCCTGGGCTGGGGGCTGAGACGTGGGGCCGGGGTGAGCCCGACGCCTCCCCAGGAGCTCCTCTCCGGAACGGGCTGGGCGGGGACGGCCGGACAGCTCGGCCACTGCTCCGGGGGGGGCTCCGCCGGCACCGGGGCGGGGTGCGGGGAGGCTCCCGCTGGCACCGGGCAGGGGCCAGAGCCGAGCGTGGAAGGGGCCGGTTGTCCTTGTAGGTGCGGGGCCGCGCCCACCGGCACCGGGCGCTCCTCCGGGACCCCGCGGCGGCGGCTGGGGGGCGGCTGCTCTTCCGGAGGGAGAGCCGGGGGCGGGCCGGGGTTTACCGGGGGTTGTGTGTGGGGTG
>VYZX01010789.1:108087-122003 GCA_013401335.1 Brachypteracias leptosomus
GGGTGGGGACGGTGCAGCAGGGACCGAGGTGGCTGGGGGGGGACACAGGGATCAGTCCTTCTGCAACCACAACAGGGGAGGTGTTGGGGTGTAGAGACCCCCTCAGAGCCCAGCTGTGGGTGCAGGGGGTGGTGGGCAGGAGCCGTGGGTGCAGGTGGGTGTGGGCAGGAGCGGTGGGTGTGGGCAGGAGCTGCGTGAGGAGCTGGCAGCCCAGATGGGTGGCACAGGCCCCTGTGCCCGTGGCTGGGTGGTGCTGGGCCTGCTGGAGATCCTGCTTGGTCCTGGGGGGTGGGAAGTGTTTCTGCCCAACCCCAAACACCTCAGGCTTGGATCCGCCTCCCAGGTGCCTCCTCATGCTTGGAGCTCACCTAGTCTGTGGGGTGGTGGGTGAGGAGCTGCCAGTTGTCCCCAGCCTGTCCTGGCTCTGCTCTTGTCCCTTCCCAGGCCTGGGGACAGACAGGTTGTGCAGGCAGGGTGAGCAGCACCTTGGCACGCTTGAAGCTCAGGGTCCTTTGCCTGCATCCTTGCAGACCCTCCAGAAGCCCGATCTGGTGCTTTACTGGCACCTTCCTCCCCTGTGCCATGGAGCCAGCCCTGCTCCCTTCCAGCTCCACTGGTCTCCATCCTGGGGGCACTGGGAAGAGCTGGGGCACTGGCCCCGAGCTGTTGGGAGGGGAATGGAGACAATGGCAAATTCCCGGAACAGTGCACGGAGCAGGCAGTGCCCCTGGCTCGGGATTCAGGGCTCTTTCCCCTCCTGAGCTCCTGTAGCCCAGGGGCTCCTCCACTCCCTGTTGTTGCCTGCATGGTTTGTTCTTCTTCTGTGTTTCCCGGGATGCTCCCGGGATGTCCAACTTTGTTTCACGGTGCTAGAGGGGCTCCTGCCCCCTCCCTCACCAGCACAGCCCCCCCTGCCCCTCCCCGTGGCTGCAGGGTGGGTGCCAACCCTGCCTTGGTGTGCTGGAGGAGCTGGTGAGGGAGAGGATGGCAGCAGCTGCTCAGCCTTGGCCCTGGCACCCGGTGGGCAGTGCCCTGGTGCTGGGCTGAGCTGGGGCCAGGGGCTTTGCTCCCGGAGGTGTCAGCCACGCTCTCCTGATCTGCTGCTCCACGGAGGCTCTTAAGCCAATTAAAGCGGGAACTCTCAGCACTGACCCTCCAGGACATGTTGGTCTCAAGCTGCAGCTGAGGCTCTTCTAATCTCGGGATTTGGGATTATCTGGGGTGACCAGTTAAATGCAGTTTGCTAAACCCATTAGTGCGGTTGGAGCTGGTGCAGGTGGATGTGGCAGTTTAAGGAGGTGTGGAACAAACGCTGTGTGTGAAGGGAAAAGGCTTTTCCTGGCCCGGGCACCATGACCCTGGACAAACATCTCCCCCTTCCCCAATTCACCCCAGACCACAGAACTTCCCTGAGCACTAAACTCTGGGATTATCCCAAATTACAGCTGCTGAAGGACTCAAACCAGGACTTTAAGTTAGTTACTGTCAGCACGTTCTTGGAGCACGTGTGAACACTCCACACGGGTGCTCTCCAGGGACAGGGGCATGGCCATGAGCTCATGAAAGCAGCAGGGGTGTGGATCTGTCCCCCAGCCAGGCCCACCCTGGGGTGGGTTTGCAGGTCAGGGATTGTTATCCACTCTGTATGCAAAAAAATCACCTTTTTTTCACCAGAGAAACACCACAAGTGGTGTTGTCCTCAACAACAAGGGGCTTTTTAGGGCTGGATGGAGCCTTTCCTTGAGCACGAGTGGCCTTGGCTGCTTCTGGCCCTGGGCCCACTGGGATGTGGGGACAATGGGGTGTGGGGATGGTGGGATGTGGGGACAATGGGGTGTGCAGCTCTCCCCGATGACCTGGCTTGGTGGGATGTGTAAGGGATTAAAATGGCTGCAAGAGGGAAGCGATTTTCTCCTTGCTTAACTAAAGGATTAAGGGATGATATCCCAAATTACCTTCCAGGAAAGTCACACTCCGTATCACTCGCTCTTAGGCTGGGGGGTCCCTCGGCCTTTTCCATATGAGGATGATGATGAGAGGATTTGGTTATAACCAGGGCCGGGCTTTTCTCCTTGAGCTTCTTTTTTCTTCCAACACTTGAAAAACGGGGTCAGTAGCTGAGATTTAGGGGCAAACGATGACACTGGCAGCAAATCCGGCTGTGGTGGGGCTCTGGCAGCCCATCCATGGCAGGGTTTGGCAAATCCAGCCATGGCAGGGCTCTGGCAAACCCAACTATGGCTGGGCTCTGGCAGATCTGGCCATGGCAGGACCCTGGCAAACCCCCAGTGGGGCTCGGTGCCAGCCCGACCCCACCACCTTCCTGCTGCGGGGATTTTGTTAGATTACTCCTGGTAACACAGCGGAGGGAGCAATTAGCCCTGAGAGCTCTCACGGTCGGTTTCTGCCTCCTCATCAGTTTTTTTAAAAATTAAATGATTTTTTTTTTTCCCAGTGATTGATTCAGAGTTTCCCAGGCAGCTGCCGTGGTGCAGGGTCGGGGAGCGCAGGGGCTGCTCCTCTGGGCTGAGGCACCACGGGATGATCAAATGCATAACAAATAAGAACCAACGTTTCGTTCTGGCAACTTGATGGGAGATGAAATCTCGTTTTAATGAGGTCTACGGAGCTGAGGGGGGAGAAGGGAGGTAATTGTGTCCCCCCCGCAGGCTGGGGAGGCCGCGGGGCACTCATTGAGGGCTGGGCAGGGTGGGTGCCCCCTGTGCCACAGGGATGGCGTGGCTCTGGGCTCTGGCAGAGAGTGGGATCACGGCACTGATGAGCCCAATTAGCGAGGCTGATTGCAGCGAGGGGATGAGGTTGCCAGTGTCCAGGTCTCACTCATCTCCCAGCAATGATGCCCCGTGGCACCCGGGGCTCTGCATTGTTTCTCTGGTTGTTTGCCCTAGTGCTGTGCCCTCCAGCCTCAGGCTGTCCCCTGGTTTGCACCCTGCCAGTGTGTGTGGGGGGCATCCCTGGGCCCTTCTGTGGGGCTGGGAGGCAGGGGCAAGGCTATGATGGCAGTGCTGACCTGGCTGGTGCCACGATGGCAGCGCTGGGCCGGTTGGTGCCAGGATGGCAGCTCTGTCCTGGCTGGCTGTGAGCAGGTGGCACCAGGCTGTGAATCTGTGCCCAGGTCACAGACTTTCCCTCGAGCAGCAAGGGACGGTTCCCAGCAAAGGCTAAAATTAGCTGCTCCCCCCGAGGTGGACATTAAAGCATCACTTTGACACCGACGCATGGAGCCAGCGGGCACCGGGAGGGGATGGGCAGGTGGTGATGGGGATGCCGGGGCATCATCAGATGGCAGCAGGGTGGCATGTGAGCCTCGGGGGCTCCAGCTGGTGGCCACCGTGACCTCGGGGCTGTGCAGCCCAGGGGTGGGAGCACCCGGCTGTCCTCACAGCAGGAGCAGGGCCGGCTCCTGCCTCCTGCTGCTGATGGACGAGCCAAAAGTGCTGGGCTCAGGGTTTCTCTGGCGCCCGGGGCTAATGGAGTCGGCTGGCGGCGCCTTCTGGAGCCGGTGGAGAGGCCGTGGCTCCGAGGGAGGGTTTTTCTGGGCTGGGAGGAAGCAACATCCTCTCACTTCATCTTTCTATTTTCCTCTTGGGGATGTCCTGCCCGTCCGGCCCCGCGTCCCCCCCTGCGGTGCCCGGATCTGGCCCCGTGCCTTGGGGAGGGGTCCCCGGTGGCGGTGACTCAGCCGGTGCGTGCGTCGCTGCCCCTCACACCTCCGCTGACCCCCAGCCCATCACCAGATGGCCGGGGCTGGCATGTGCCCGTGCCCACAGCTCTGCCAAGAGCCGAGGCAGCGCCGCCACCGGCACCCGGGAGCTTCCCGTGGGCACCGCGGCACGACCAGCTGGTGCCTCCGTGCCGGCCGGGGCAGGGGGAGGCAGGGGGGGCTCCGTGCCAGCCAGGACCAAAATAGCCCCTTTGGGAAGCAGCCGGACATGGGGCTGGGCTGGGGCCAGGGCACCCCAAATCCATGGAAAGCTGGATAGCTGGGCTGGGGGTGGGATCTCTGGCTGGGGGGGGTGAGCCAGGGACAGCACTGGGGGGTGATGGGGTGGGGTGATGGCTGGGTGGGCACTGTGAGGGGTGGGTGGGCAATGAGGGGATGGTCAGGTAAGCTTCAGGACAGAAGGGTGCTGAGCTGGCTTGGCACAAACTGCTCCTTCCCAGCATCTCGGGGCACTGGGGTGGGGCAGGAATGGGCTCAGCATCACCCCTGCCCTTCACTCTCAGCATGGGGGGCTTCCCATGGCCCCAAACCAGGGGTAAAATGCTTGCTAGAGTCTTGGGGCATGGCTGGCATGGGCAGGGGGAGGTGAACTCGGCTGCCTGGGTGGTGGGTGCTGGTCTGACCCTCCCGTGCCCCCCCACAGGTACCTCCGCACGCTGTACCTGGGGCTGCAGAGCCGCTGGCAGGCCGAGCACCGGCGCCGACACTTCTACTGGCGGATGATGTTCGAGAGCGCGGACATCAGCATGCTGCGGCTGCTGGAGACCTTCCTCAAGAGCGCGCCCCAGCTCGTGCTGCAGCTCAGCATCATGGTGCAGCAGAACAGCATCGAGCCGCTGCAGGGTAAGGGGCAGCATCGCAGAGTCCCAGCACGGTGGGGATCTGGAGATCATCCCCTCCAACCCCCCTGCTCCAGCAGCTCCCCAGAGCAGGGGGCCCAGCATGGAATCTCTCCAGAGAAGGAGACTCCACAACCTCTCTGGGCAGCCTGGGCCAGGCTCCAACACCCTCAACTTTCTCCTCCTGGGTTCCAGTTGGTGCCCGGTGCCCCTTGTCCTGTCCCTGGTCACCACTGACAAGAGTCTGGCCCCAGCCTCTTGCCCCCACCCTTTAGCTCTTGATCAGCATTGATCAGATCCCCTCTGAGTCTTCTCTTCTCCAGTTCAGCAGCCCCAGGGCTCTCAGCCTTTCCTGGGCACAGAGATGCTCCAGTCCCCTCAGCATCTTCGTAGCCCCCACTGGACTCTCTCCAGTGGTTCCTTGTTTCTCCTGAACTGGGGAGCCCAAAACAGGACCCAATATTCCAAAGGTGGCCTCGCTAGGGCAGAGTAGAGAGGGAACAGAACCTTCCTTGAGCTGCTGCCCACACTCTTCTGAGTGCACCCCAGGATGGCAGAGAGACACGAGGGGAGGGGACACAGCCAGAGGGGATTGAGGTGGCTGGAGGGAGGAGCCCCGGGGCTGCCCCAGGGTCTCACTGCCCTTCCCTGCTTTGTGCCCGCAGGGTTTTCAGCCTCGGCCTCGCTGGTGTCCCTGGCGTGGATGATCGCCTCCTACCAGAAGGTGCTGCGGGACTCGCGGGAGGACAAGATGCCCATGTCCTACAAGGGGGCCGTGGTGCAGATCCTGTGGCACCTCTTCACCATCGCCGCCCGCGCCATCGCCTTCGCCCTCTTCGCCTCCGTGTTCCAGCTCTACTTCGGCATCTTCATCGTCACCCACTGGTGCATCATGACCTTCTGGATCATCCAGGGCGAGACGGACTTCTGCATGTCCAAGTGGGAGGAAATCATCTACAACATGGTGGTGGGCATCATCTACATCTTCTGCTGGTTCAACGTCAAGGAGGGGCGGAGCCGCTACCGCATGGGCATCTACTACATCATCACCCTGTCGGAGAACGCCGCCCTCACCATCCTCTGGTTCCTCTACTACGACCGCAAGACCACCTCCGACTTCGACGCCTTAATCCTCGTCTGCGTGGTCAGCTCCAGCTTCGCCCTCGGCATCTTCTTCATGTTCATCTACTACTGCCTCTTGCACCCCAACGGCCCCATCTTCAGCCCCCGCGGCGGGGGGTGCATCTTCCGGCAGCGGCCGGCCCCGGTGCCGGGGTCCCCCGCGGACGCCGTCACCAGCCCCCCCCGCTCGCTGCCGCGGACTACAGGGGGGGAGCGGGACGGGGGGCCGGGGGAGCGGGACAGCTGCGTGCCCGTCTTCCAGGTCAGACCCTGCCCCCCGCCGGCGCCGGCCGCCCGCGCCCCGCGGACAGAGGGTCCCGTCATCCGCATTGACCTGCCCAGGAAGAAGTACCCGGCCTGGGACGCCCACTTCATCGACCGGCGCCTGAGGAAGACCATCCTGGCGCTGGAGTACGCCTCGCCCACCACCCCGCGCCTGCAGTACCGCACCCCCGGGGCCCCCCAAGAGGTGCTGGAGTACGAGACCACCGTGTAGGGCCGCGGCGAGGCCCTCCCGGTGCCGTCCCGGTGCCATCCCGGTGGTTTCACAGCCCTTTGCCTTCCCGCTGGGTTTGCCGGTGCTGCTGTGCCGCCCCGCGGGCGGGGGCCGGGGAGGTCTCTTGGTGCTATCCCCCCCCTGCAGCGGCCGAGACCCCCCCGCATCCCACCCCACGGTGGTCACCCTGGGGCTTGTCCTTGCCAAAATACCTCACCGGTGCCTGAGCCCGAGGCGGGGGGTGCTGTGGTGCAGGGTGGGGACCTGGGGTGCCCCGGGCTGGGGGCTGGCAGCTGTGGGGGGCTTGGGGCACGGTGGGGCACAGTGGGCAGCACACAGGGACATGGGGGCTGAGCTGTAGCAAGGGAGCCCCTTCATCTCCATCCTTGGTCCCCAGGGTGGACCCGTGTCCCTGCTGGTGGTCCCAGGTTGTCCCTGCTGCCCTGTGGGACACACCCTGGCCTGGAGGGGTCTCCTGTGGGTGGGCACAGACCCTGCCCCTCCCCAGCTCTGAGCTGGACCCCAGCTCTGGCCGGGGTGGCTGCTCCCCATCGTCCCACCACCCCCACGGGATCCACTTCATCTCATCGAGTTTGTTTTCACCTGAACGGTGACATTTTGTGTGACATTTTCTACCTCCGCCACGGCTGGGGAAGGGAGGGCAAGGCCTGGCTGGGGGGGGGGCATGTGGGGCCACCGGCATTCCCGGGGCTCCCCGAAGTGGGGTTCACCCCCAGCCGCTCTCCCCTCCCGGGTCTGGCGTCGCTTCCCACCCAGGAGTGTTCCCATTCACCCCCTCATCATCAGCTCCCCCCAGCTCCCCAGTATAAACCAGAGCTGGGATCCTGCCTCCCCCTGGTCCCCCCCCGTCCCCAGGAGTGGGGACTCCCCGGACTCCACGTTTGAATGTGTCCCTGGTCCTGCCTGGATCCCTTGACGTGTCCCTCCCGAAGGGCTGTGCTGAATGTACCCCGTGTCCCCCGGGGCCAGGCAGGACCTGGGGGGGGGGTCCATGTGTGTTCAGGGGGCTGCAGGGCAGGGGAACTGCCAGACCCCCAACCCTGCACCGCCCCAGCCCCTCGCTCCCCACACCCATGGCCCCTGTACCTTCCCTGAACCCCCTGTGTCCCCAAAACAGCCCCATGAGGTCCCGGCCACCAGCTGCGGTGCCAAGCCCTGCCCTGGGCTGGGGAGCAGGGGCAGCTCCACTGGCCCCACTGTGCCACGTGGCACAGGGCACATGGCACGGGGCACATGGCACAGGGCTTGGCACGAGGCACCGTGTGGGAAGGGCTCGTCCCGGGGAGCTGCCCCTGGGGTATCACCGGCTGCCACCCGCTGTGCCAGGGTGCGGGGTCCCCGAGGGTGCCCGGCCCTGTGACGTGGCTGGAGCAGGTGACGGGCACGGTGTTGGTGGCATCATGTTGGGCTTTTTTTTCCCATTTCTCTGTAGCTGGAAGGCCGGGGTGGCAGGAGCGGGTGGTCGCTGGGGTCACTGGTGCTAACTGGTGCTAACTGGAAGCCTCGGAATCTCTTTAGTGGGAGGGTGCAGAGCAAGGCTGGGGCTGGGCTCATGCCCTGCACCCCTCCTTCACCACCCGTACCAGGCAGACCCCATCGGGAGGTGCCAACCGTGCTGGTGGCAGTGCCAGGTGTGGGGTGGCTCTGCAGGGGGGTCTCTTTTCCTCAGGGAAGGTGGGGGCAGCAGGAGCCAGGCTGGGTCCTCTCCAGGTCCCACTCCCGGAGCTGGGAAGCATCCGGAATGTGCCACACGGGGACCGGGTGCCAGCACAGGGCGGCTTCTTTGGGGTCCCCCCAGCCCCTCTCCCTGTGCCCCCAGGGGGAGAGAGGAGCCAGTGGTTGGGATGAGCTGCACCCCCCATGCCCTTCGCCCCCAGGGTTGGCGTGAGGACCCCGGGGACATGCCAGAGGGACACTTTTCTATGCATTCAAGCCACGGTACCCTCAGCCCCGGGCTGGTCCAGGCAGGGGTCTCCACAGAGAGCCCCTGCCCATGGGGGATGCCCGGCTTGGCGTGGGGACCCCAGCCACACATGGGGCTTGGGGGCAGCTCCAAGCACCGTGACTCGGCCACCCCACTGCCACCCACCCAGCCTGTGCCACAGGGGAGGCCAAGCCCAGTGCCACCCACAGCATGGGCATGGCAGCAGCTGCCCACCAGGACCGTGGCGAGGGGCACAACCTGGGGCACTATGGGATGAGAGCTCTGGAGATGCTCCAGCTCCCAGTGGGGACGGGGTCCTGGTCCCTGGGGTGTCCCCCCTGGGGTGTCACCAGGAGCCACCCCCCCTTCAGGGAGCAGGGAGAGGTTTGGGCTGGGGCTGCTCGTTCCCGTGGGGGCTGCCGGGGGTCTCGGCCGTGTCCCTGCCCCCCCTGGCACCGGGGCCTGGCAGCCACTGTCATGTACTGTAAATACTCTGTGTGCCACCGACTTCTCTGGGACCCTCGGCGCGGGCAGGGGGGGGAGCGGGAGACCGAGGTCCGGACCGAGACTTTTTTGTATACCACAAACTTTTTGTATATTTTTAATTTTGCTGCAACATGAGATATTAAATTCATTTCAATAAGCTCTGCCTGCGGGAGCCTGGCCCTGCTGGCAGCTCCGGCCCACGGCCCGGGGTACACAGCGGGGTGGGATGATGTCCCTCTGTCCTGGGGGATGCTGTCCCTCTGTCCTGGGGGATATTTTCCCTCTGTCCTGAGAGATGTTGTCCCTCTGTCCTGGGGGATGTTGTCCCCATGTCCTGGGGGATGTCATCCCTTTGTCCCAGGGGATGTTGTCCCTCTGTCCTGGGGGATATTTTCCCTCTGTCCTGGGAGATGCTGACCCTCTGTCCTGGGGGTGCTGTCCCTCTATCCAAGGGATGCTGTCCCTCTATCCAGGGGATGCTGTCCCTCTGTTCTGGGGGATGCTGTCCCTCTGTCCCAGGGGGATGCTGTCCCTCTGTCCTGGGTGATGCTGTCCCTCTGACCAGGGGACTCGGAGCAGGATGGCTCCAGTGGGTCAGTGGCCATGGCCAGTGCTGGTCCCGATGTGGTGCCCGGCAGGGAAGGGGTGTCCGGGCAGGATGCAGGTGCTGGAGGAAGCTGCTGGTCATGTCCGGACATGGCCACTGCCGGGTCACCTCCTCCCTGCCGGAGGCCCCGATCCCCATCAGACCCCCCAGACCCATGAGGGGCTCGAGGCCTATGGGTGGCCATGGGGAGGGGGTGCCGGGTGCTGCTGTGTGGGCTCCTGAGGGTGCCATTCCCCATGCCAGGGACTCGTGTGGGCAGGGTGGGACAGCAAGGGTGGGACAGCAAGGATGGGTGCTCCCCGTGCTGGCCCATAAAGACAGAGCTGATGTGGGGTCATGGGGCAGTGGAATCGGCCCCAAGCCCCAGGGGCACCCCTGGTCCCAGTCGCAGCCCCGGTGCCTGTTCCAGTCCCATCCCAGCCTATTTCAGTCCCTGCCTCTGCCCGAATCCAAGCCCAGGTGCCATCCCTAGTCCCAGTTCTAGTTCCAGCCCAGCCCCAGCACCAGTCCCCATCCAAGCCCTGGCTCCAGTCCCGTCCCAGCCTACTTAAGCCCCTGCTTCTGCCTAAGTACCAGTCCAGCCCCAGTCCTCATTCCAGCCCCAGTCCTCATCCCAAACCCAGTCCCAATTCCAATCCCAATCCCACTCTCAGACCTAGTCCCAGCTCCAGCCCTAGTCCCAATCTCAGTCCCAGTCCCAGTCCCAGTCCCAGCCAGCCCAGCCCAGTCCCAGCACCCCCAAGGAGGGGCAGGAACTCACATCCCAGCCCATCCTGGTGGAGTTTCCGACACAGGAAAGCGCCGCGGCGCCGAGCGGGGCCGTGCTGGGAGCCAGCACCGGGCACACCATGGACGGCGAGGCCAAGAAGGGGAAGAAGGTGCCGTGGGCCTGGGGCTGGTGTCCTGGGGGGCTGGTGGGAGGGTAGGAGTGGGCAAGGCAGGGGGATACTGGTACGAGGGGCCCTGCACCCTCTCCTGCTGCCCCTAGAACCACCCAAATGGTGCAAATCTGGGGTCAGCGAGCAGAGAGGTGCCCAGCCCCTCATGGTGCCCGTTGTTGAGGCGTCCCCGTGCCCGTCCTCCTGCCAGGGCTTCGTGTCTCCCATCAAGAGGCTGGTGTTCCCCAAGGCAGCTCGCAGGTCTGCGCTCCGCAGCAGCGTCTACCGGCGGCCGCTCCACTCCGTGCCCCTCTACCCCCCCGACTACCTGATCGACCCCCAGATCCTGCTGCACGACTACGTGGAGAAGGAGGTGAAGGTAAAGGGGCTGGGGGGACCCCAGGGATGCCCGGGGTCCCTGCACGCTGCTGGGGGGCACATCAGGCCACCACATCGCACTGGGAGCCACCACTCGGGGTGGCCAGCAGGGTCGTGGTGCCCTCCCTGCCCAGGCAAACCCCCAAGGAGGGGAAGGGTGGGCTGGGGGCGCAGGGAGGACCCTCTTTTGCATGGTGTCCCTTCACCCCAGGGAGAAGTGTCCAGGATGTGGGTGCTCCAGGGGAGGCTCTGGACCATGTGGTGGGGAGGACACAAGCCCCAGCACCCCCCAGGCCACCCTGGCTTTTGTCCCCCTGCCAGTTTTTAGGCCACCTGACATGGGTGACAAGCTCCCTGAACCCTTCCAGCCGGGATGAGGTGCTGCAGCTGCTGGACACGGCCAGGGTAAGAGGGGTCCTCACCCCACAGCGCTGCCCAGAGGGTGGGTGCCGGGTCCCCCACGCTGCTGGGTACCCCACATTGATGCCAGTCGTGCTGTGCCCCCACAGCAGCTGAAGGAGCTGCCCCTGCAGACGACGCCGGAGCAGGACAGCATCCTCAGCCTCTCCGCACGCTGCCTCCTGCTCACCTGGCGGGACAACGAGGAGCTGATCCTGCGCATCCCCACCCACGAGATCGCTGCTGCATCCTACCTGAGGGACGATGCCCTGCACCTCCTCATCCTCAAAACTGGTGCGGGCACCCAGACGGGGTCATGGGCTGTGGGCACGGCTGGATCTGAGCACCCGGTGTCCACAGGACATGAGGGGATGAAGCCAAAGGAGGGTGCTGGGTTGGGAGCATGGGCTGAGTACAAAGCCCGTGTTGATCCAAGGGCTGGAGGGGAGGCACTTCCAGCCCCAGTTGCCTTTTCTGCAGGAGGAGAGGAGGCTGGAGGTGACCCAGTCCCCATCCCTGTCCATCCCAGCACATGGACCCCAGAGGGGCTCCAGCGCTTTCATTGGCAAACCTTGGCTCAGCTGCCAGCTGCAGGCAGGGTCCCTGGGGAGGGGGCAGAGCTCCAGCCTGCACATGGAGCAGCCCCCTAATCCCCTGCCCCAAATCCCACTGCCCCAGCCCCATTGCACTCCCCTGTCCCCAACCTACTGGGGCTCCCCAATCCCCCATGGCTGGTAGGATGGGAAAACCAGGGCAGGGGCTAGGAGGAGGGCAGGATGGACATCACAGCCCCCCACCCTGATGCCCAGTCTCCCCTGGCTCCCCTAGGCCTGGGAGTGGACCCGGTGCCCGCCGGAGCACACCCGGAGCTGACCCCATCCAGGATGCCCGAGGCCTTCCCCGCCGAGAAGCGGGCGGGGGGCTCATGGCCGGAGGGCGGTCGGCTGGGGGGCCCGATGGAGCGTCGACACACCATCTGCAGCCTGGACTGGCGGGCAGCGCGGGGCGGGCAGGAGGGGCGGCAGGGCGGCAGCCTGGAGCGGCGGCGGNGCAGCTGGGAGCGTGGCACCGGCTTCGGCAGCTGGGAGCGGCGGCACCCCGGCGGCAACCCGCTAGACCCCCAGGAGCCCTGCCCTGATGCCTACTCCAACCTCATCATCCTCGCCGTGCCCAACAGGGTGGGTGTCTCCAGGGTGTGCCCACGTGCTGGCACATGGCCATGAGCTGGCGCACGGTCACCTGCCGGCACATGGTCACCCACCCACGCTCCTTCCCTCCCTCCCGGTGCAGGACGCTGCTGAGGAGTCCTGTGCCCTCATCTGCCAGGTCTTCCAGATCATCTACGGGGACCAGAGCATCGAGTGCGTGGACCGTGCCGGGTACCACTACACCTCCACCCCCACCCGGCCCTGGCTCTCCAGCAGGAGTGAGTGGCCGGGGACAGGCATGGGGACATCAAGTGGGGTGGCACGGGGATGATGGGCAGGGGTGTGTGGGCACAACGTGGGGGGCAAGGGCCACGGCAGAGGCTTGGCCCCACTTGGAGACCTCATCTCTCCCTCTCCAGGTGAGAGCTGCCGCACAGATGGGACGTACGCCTACGATGCCGACTTCAGCTGCTGCAGCTCCTTGTGAGTCTGGTTCTCCCAGGGTGCTCCTGTCCCTGAGTGGGTCCCTCTGCCCTCGAGTGGGTCTCCTGCACTGGGATGGGTCCCCCTGCCCTGGGTATGTCCCTGTCCCAGCTGCGGAGATGCCCCAGCCCTGCCCACTGACCCCCATCCTCCTGTAGCAACGGCTCCCACGAGACCTTCGAGGCGTATTACAGTGGGACCTCCTCGCCCTCCTTCCACCGGTCCCACCACAGCCTGGCCACCGCCTGCAGCAGCAGCGACCAGAGCGGCGCGGGGCTGGAGCAGCTGCAGGACTACATGGTGACGGTGCGGGCACGGGGATGGGCAGGGGGCCCTGCTCGGCGCTGGTGACAGTGGTGGGGGGCTGGGGCTGTGTGTCACTGGTGTCCCCAACCCACCCCCGTGTCACCGCAGCTGCGGAACAAGCTGTCACCGCAGGAGATCCAGCAGTTCGCCCTCCTGCTCCGTGAGTACCGGCTGGGCACCCCGGTGCAGGAGTACTGCGGGGAGCTCCTGCGCCTCTACGGGGACCGCAGGAAATTCCTCCTCCTGGGTGAGTGTCTGGGGGCCCAACACAGCCCCCCTGGGTCACCTGCTGGTGTCCGTGCATCCCTTGGGGGTGGGGTGTTGGTGTCAGGGGGGGTTGGGACCATGCTGCTTGCAGGGGGTGGGATGGGGTGGGATGGGATGAGCCCTGCTGCACACAGCCGGTGGGGCTGGCTGGCATCGCACCCCAGGGCAGGGTCACCCCGAGGCTCACGCTGTGCATGGCAGGAATGAGGCCCTTCATCCCTGACCAAGACATCGGCTACTTCGAGACCTTCCTGGAGAGCATCGGGATCCGGGAGGGCGGGATCCTCACCGACAGCTTCGGCCGCATCAAGCGCAGCATGAGCACCACGTCGGCCTCGGCCGTGCGCAGCTACGACAGCTGCTCCCTGCGCTCCGAGGCCGAGTCCTTCAACCGCATGATCACCGACATCACCCACGACATCGAGGCGCTGGCGAGGGACGAGGAGGAAGAGGAGGAGGAGGAGGACAACTACCTGTGAGGCAGTGCAGACATGCAGTGGTCCCCACCCTGCTGGTCATCATGATGCTGCATCTCCGAGCCTGGACCATCCAGGTGCCCAGCTCTGCCCCAGTGCATGGGAGGGGGCAGGTTGTGCCCCTCCTTGTCACCACGGGAGGGGACAGGGGCTCTGCTCCACCCTGGCAGCTCTTGGCAGGGCTGATGGCATCGCAGCTGGGGAAGGGGAGCACCTGCCTGGCGATGCCATGAGCTGTAGGTTATGCAGATGGCAATTAAACACTGGAACTGGGAGTGGAGCAGATTCTTCCCTGGGGTGGGGCGGGGCGGGGCTGCTGGGGCGGGGGGATGCTGAGACTC
>VYZX01010789.1:131984-155435 GCA_013401335.1 Brachypteracias leptosomus
CCCTGGGGTGGCCCTGGCGGGGGGCGCTGCGAGGGGGGCTCCCGGTCGCGCCTTGCATGGCGCTGGGAGGGACGCGGCACTCGGGCCACAGCCCCGCCGGCCCCGCTCCCCTTCGGCAGCGGAACCGGCTCCGGTTCCGCGGTTCACGGCGCTGCGTGGGCAGGAGGGGCCGGGCCGGGGGCTCTGGCGCGGGGTGAGGAACGGTCCGAACCAGTCGCTTGTGCCGAGTTGTTGTGTGCGGTTTTCACGAGTGTTTTCTAGGGATGATCGACTCGGGGGGTGAGCTGAGAATTCACCTCCCCACGTCTGTGTTATCACTGTTGGCTTATCAGTCCTTGGGGAGCTGGAGCTGGGGAAGGGTCTGGGGAGGAGCAGCTGAGGGAGCTGGGGGGGTTGAGCCTGGAGCAAAGGAGGCTCAGGGGAGACCTTCTGGCTCTGCACAACTCCCTGAGAGGAGGCTGGAGCCAGGTGGGGTCGGGCTCTTCTCCCAAGGAACAAGGGACAGGACAAGAGGAAAGGGGCTCAAGTTGCCCCAGGGGAGGGTGAGGTTGGAGCTGAGGAACAATTTGTTGGGGGTCAGGGCTGTGAAGGGCTGTGCCAGGCTGGGCAGGGCAGGGGGGGGGTCCCCATCCCTGGAGGGTTTTGCAAGGCTGGAGATGTGGTGCTGAGGGCCAGGGGTTAGTGGTGCCCTGGCAGGGATGGGGAACGGGTGGACTTGATGTGCTTAAAGGTCTCTTTCAACCTAAACAATTGTATGATTTGATAAAGATGTTTCTGGTGAGAAGTTGCTGAGGTTAGTGAGTGTTGATGCCCCCTCTTGGAGGAGAAAATGAGCTGCTGGGACATCCGCCTGGAGCCTTGGAGCAGAAATTCAGCTTTTCCTCCTTGCTTTCATAGAGGGACATTTCCTTGATCAGCTGCTGTAAGAAAAGCTGCAGGAATAAATGATGTGTGTGGGTACAAAGGTCGCTGTTGGTGGGGGCAGGGAGGTGGCTCTTGTAGCATAAGGACTGGTACAAACTGGGAGGGAGGCTGGAGGAGTGGAGGGTGTGACTGCTTCTGCTTTAAGCATCTTTCTATGGCACTGGCTTTGTCCCCAGCAGGGAGCAGGGAGAGTCTGAGCTGTGGGAGCTGAAGATGGTCTCACTGGGAGTTTCCTTGTAGCTTTCTCTCCTCTGGAGGGCAGAGGGGGCTGGTCCCAGTCAAAGGAGCTCTCTGGGACCAGGGTGAATACAGCACTTGTCTCCCTTTGTCAGGCTTCCAGTGGCTCCTGGGAGCAGGAGGGTGGCCTGGGCTGGGGTGCAATAAAGAGCAGCTTGTCCAGGCAGTTCCTGAGGGCATCTAATGGGGCAGCCCTGGGAAGAGGGGGTGAGTGTTGGGCTGGCACCTCCCCAGGGGCAGGGCAGGTGTCCTCAGCTCTGTGCATGTCCCTGTGTCTGAGGGTAGGAGAGATGCTCCATGTGGAGGGAGCTTCACTTTACTCTGGGATGTATTTTTTTCCCTCCCTCAGAGCTGTGGGTTGTGTCTGTCATGGAATCATTTGGGTTGGAAAAAACCTCCAGGGTCATCAGGCCACCTCGGGTGCCAGAGCCTCATCTAAGAGGGAAATTTTCTGTGCCTGTATTTAGAAATGTGAATAATTGATACAGGCTGTGGAGATGGTGCCTCCTGTCTGCTCAAAGCCTGGTGGCTTCTGTGATGGGACTAAAGCAGAGCCCCCTCCTGCAGGCTGGGACCTCACATGGGAGATAACTCCCAACCAAAGGAGCCCATTGCCTGGCCAGGCCCAGGAGATGTTCTGGTGGGTGCTGAGCTGCTGCCTTCCTGGGGGAGGATGGATCTGCTGGATGAAAGCCAAGAGCCTGAGAGGAAAGACTTCTGGCCTCAGCCTCACAGATTCAGAGCCTGCACGGGGCATTTCCTTCAAATTCCACTCCCAGAGCTTCCAGCCTTCCTCCAGACATGGTCTGGGGGTCAGGGAGATGTTGGATAAAGGTTGGACTTGATGACCCTGGAGGTCCTTTCCAACCTAAATGATTCTGTGGTTATCTTGAGTTGCCCCACACCAGGCTCTGGGGTTTGTGTGGTTTTCCAGTGGTGCCACAGGGAGCTGAGGAGCACAAGGAGATGACACCAGAGCTGATGTTCTAATCCAGCCAAGCTGCTGCTCTCTAATGCTCTTTAAAGCTTGGGTTTCATTCGCTGCCTTCCTGCTGTGCTGGGTTACCTGAGGTGATCCTGGGGACTGGGCAAGCAGTGAGGTCAAGGAATCATTGAGGTTGGAAAGGACCTCCAGGGTCATCAAGTCCAACCTTTATCCAACATCTCCCTGACCCCCAGACCATGTCCCAAAGCTCCACAGCTACTGGTTTGTTGAACCCCTCCAGGGATGGTGACTCCAGCACCTCCCTGGGCAGCCTGGGCCAGTCCCTGACCACTCTTTGAGTAAAGAACTTCTTCCTAATGTCCAACCTAAACCTCCCCTGGGGCAACTTGAGGTCATCACCTCTTGTCCTGTCATTAGTTCCTTGGGAGAGGAGCCCAACCCCAGCCTCACCACAACCTCCTACATCCCTCTCTAGTAATCCAGGGAGTTTTCCTGCACAGGGGTGTTGGTGGGTGGGAGCAGCAGAATCAGCTGATATAATCTGTTAGAAAAGTGCATTTTTCTTGTGGCTGAGCAAAGCTGATGTTTTCCTAATGGCAGATGAAGAGCAGAGACACGGAGCAGAGGGTCACAGAGCAAAGTTACAACTACAATTGAATCAGTGTTTAACTGCCTGCCTGGGCTGAACCCTCCTGGTGCTGCCCATCTCCTGCCTCTCGTGTATTTCACTGTTTCTCCCCCTCCCTGCAGGAAGGGCTGAGGTACCTGCTGCTGCTGCTGGGGTTGCTGCACGGGACAGACTCTTTCTACGTGCCCGGGGTGGCCCCAATGAACTTCCACCGCAATGACCCCGTGGAAATAAAGGTGGGGTTGGAGCTCTTGGGCTCTTTGCTTTGGGTTTTTTTCCTTTTATTTATCACAGCAGCTCAGTGGGACTAGGAAGCCAAATTTGGGGGTCCTGTTGCTAAAATTCTGGGCGCAGGTATTTTGTCTTTCACAACATGTGTAGGGTGCTGGGGATGAGCAGCCCTGGAGTGGCTGCTGATCTTACCCTGCAGTCCCACCATGATTCCCTTTCCTGCTTCTGATCTCTCCTACCAAATCCCTTCAGCAGTTGTGCCAAAGCCCTCCAGAAGTTGCTCAGTTTGGGAGGAGATCCCTCTTCCCCATGGGAGCTTTGAGGTGAATTTCACCAGGGATTTTCCTCCAGCATGACCTGATTCTCAGAGCACTTACAGAGGGTGGAATAAAGTGGTTTGAGTCAGACCCTTTCAATTTTCTACCTGTTTTGCTCGTGCTGTGTCTTGATGTCAAGTGGGATCCAGGACAAGCCCTTTCCCAGCACAGACATTTGTCCTTGATCCTGGCAGCTCGTCCAGCCCAGGCTCACTGAGATCTGTGTGGTACTGGGAGTGCTGGGGCTGCCCCACCCCTGCAGGAGGAAGCTCAGCTTTGTTTCCAGGCATCAGCAATTTAAGGCCCATTTAATTTATTTTTCTAAGGCCGTGGCCTCTGTCTCAGCAAAATCCAGCCCCCTGGGATGCTGAGGTTGGCAGCTCCCACGTGAGGCACTGCACAATTCTCTCCTTGGCCACAGGCTGCCAGACAGGGGCTATTTTCAAGCAAATGAGACTTGCCTGTGGCTACAGAAAAGCTTCCCAGAAGAAGGGGCATTGGGATGGCTGCTCTCAGAGGGGTTTCAGCAGCCAAGTGTGAGGCAAGCCAGTGTTTGTCTGTGCTCCTCCAACAAATGAGCTGGGCCACGTCTCAACACACTTCTGCTTTCCAGAGCTGCCGTGGGTCTGTGCACTCCTGGTGCCATGAGGTTTGTGGGAGCTCTCCAGGAACGTTTGGGGTTTGTCACCACCCATTGTCTGCCCAGGCTGGTGGCTCTTTCCTTGGAGAGAAAATTGCTCAACTCCTCACATCACCAGAGCCCAGACCTCCAGGTCCAGTGTGATGTGGGGTTTTTTTCAGAGGAAGTAGCTGCAGTCTGTATGAAATGTGACTCTCTTGAGCTCTGTGTTTAGAACTTCACCAAGCCATACATTTGTGAAACCAATCCACCACTTCCCCTTCTCTCTGTGAATGAGCTGCTGCTAAATCATAGCACAGACAACATACAACTGGGAGTTGTGCAAAAGCTGGAGCTCTCCTGGGAACATCTATCCCTTACAGCTTCCAAAAGGAGCTTCATGGGAGGGATCCTGAAGCTTCTGGCTGTTGTGAGGGTGGGAAGCTCTCAGGGTTCCTCCCTGGGGTAACCTCCCTTGTCCCCCAGGCTGTGAAGCTGACCAGCTCCCGGACCCAGCTGCCCTACGAGTACTACTCCCTGCCCTTCTGCCAGCCCTCCAAGATCACCTACAAGGCTGAGAATCTGGGTAGGTATCAGCTGAACAGGAGTTCCCCAGGGGGATTTTACAGGAGGAGAAGCAGTTGCAAGTGTCATCCCAAATATAAACTGCCTGTGGAGAACCTGCTTCTCCTCACCTGTTGCCCGTGGGCTGTTTGCAGGCTGGGATGTCCATATGTTGGAAAGAGGAGGCACCTTTCCTGCTTCAAAAGTAGAGCCTGATGCCTCCAACAAAATATCTAAACTGTCCTTCAGTCTTATCCCTGCATCTGTGGTGACAAGGGGACTTGCTGCTGTCACTCCAGCTGTACAGCACTGCCAGAACCTTGGCAGGCTCCAGCTGCCCTTATTTCCCTGTTTTCCAGGTGAGGTTCTCCGGGGGGACCGGATTGTGAACACACCTTTCCAGGTGTCCATGAACGTGGAGAAGAAATGTGAGGTTCTCTGCAACTTCCCCAACAAACCAGTCACCCTGACAGTGGAGCAGAGCAAGCTGATGGCCGAGCGCATCCGGGAGGATTACTACGTCCACCTGTGAGTTGGCACCTCGGGTGTTGGGCTTCTCTCAGTGGTTACTCAGGGTTTGACCTGCAGTCTGTGCTTGCAGCATTGCTGATAACCTCCCTGTGGCCACACGGCTGGAGTTCTATTCCAATCGTGAGGAAGAGGAGAAGAAGAAGGAGAAGGATGTGCAGTTCGAGCACGGATACAGGCTGGGGTTCATGGATGGCAACAAGGTAGAGGATCCAGATGCTGCCTGAGGGGGGCCTGGAGGAGCTCTGGGGGCCTGGAGGAGGGTGTTAGGAGTCTACCAGAGGGTGTTGGGGTTGGGAGTGCACCACAAGGTTTTATAGGGTGGAAATGTGAGAGAGAGGCCTCCTTGAGAAGGGGGTGGGTGCTGGGCTGCTGGCACCACAGCCACCAGTCCAGGATTTGGCTTCTGTGTGATGCTGGACAAGCTGATGCTGTGGTTTTGCTTTGGTCATGTCCTGGGTGATGCCAGAGCCCTCTGGAAGGGCAGCCCTGGCACTGCTGCAGTCTGGGTGTTGTCTGTGCCCCTGGTAGAAAGCACAGGCAGGAAACTCAGGGTTGTAGCTACTGAGGTCTCCCCAACCTAAATCTGGTGATTCTGCTGCCACGTGGTTGAGATGTGGGATATGATGATATTTTCCAGACCAAAACGTTGTCCCAGATGCCTGGGGTGACCGAGGAGCTGCCTTTTCAACACCTCTTAGCCTTGGAGAGCCTTGACCTGATCTTACTCAGTAGCACAACCCATCTGGGAACAGTTGGAGCCTTTAGATCTCTGAGCTGAAGCTGCTCGGGGCAGTTGTTGCTTCTGCACTTGGCCTGTTCCTCCCCTAGGGTGCTAAGGTTTTATTTCATGTCGATCTGTTTCAGTTCTACCTGCACAACCACCTCTCCTTCATCCTTTACTACCACAGAGAGGACGTGGAGGAGAGCCAGGAACCCACCTACAGGGTTGTGCGCTTTGAGGTGGTTCCTCAAAGCATTAAACTAGAAGGTGAGAGACTCAGGGAGGGGGGAGCAAAGGAGAAGAGTCTCTTGTAAGGCCAAGAGCTGAATGTTGGTGATGTATCAGGGCACAGAAATGGGGGAGTCTGAATGACAAGAACAATAAATCCCTTTGTTATTAAGGAAGTGCCAAAAATAGAGAGAGAGGCTTGAAATGCAACCCATGAAAAATTGATTCACATTAAAAGGTTGGAGTTTGGGGGTTTTTTGCATCATCTAGCACGAAGTCTGTGAGGCTCCTAGCTCTTGTTGTGGCCCAGCTCCACCCCACTGGGACCCTACGTGCTGGACCAGGGGCACACAGAATGTTTGGAGCTATTCTAGAGGGACTGAATAGTAAAAATAATGGGTAGGGGGAAAAGGCTCCTGCCTCAGTGAGCCTGACATGAAACTGGTGTCTGGAAGGGAGGTTGCTCATCATGGGGTCATCCCCTGGAACTTGTGCCACCTTGTTCCTTGGAGTCTCCTGTGGGATGGAGGATTCATTCATGGTCTAGACCCTTGACCTCGGAGCCTCTGGCTTTTATCCTTCCCATTAAGGAAAGCCCTGGGCATTAATTGCCATGAAGCTGGTTAATGGTGCCCCACTTCTGATGGGAAGAAGAGCTTTGCAAACTGCAGAGCAGGTGAGGGAGGAACAGGAGCTGCCCCTGCAGTGTTGGGAGTGATCCCAGCCCAGTGCCTTGTTTCCCCACAGACCTGAAGGCTGATGAGAAGAGCATGTGCACCCTGCCCGAGGCCACGAGCTCTGCCCCACAGGAGATTGATCCTTCCAGAGAGAACCAGCTGCTCTTCACCTACTCTGTCCACTGGGAGGTGAGGCAGTGGTGGGAGCTGGGGGGCAGCTCTGTCTGTCACAGAGGGGGTGTGGGAGACGTTGGGGATGTGCTGGGATGAGAAGAACCTCCCTGTTCTTTCAGGAGAGTGACATTAAATGGGCCTCCCGCTGGGACACCTACCTGACCATGAGCGACGTGCAGATCCACTGGTTCTCCATCATCAACTCTGTTGTGGTTGTCTTCTTCCTTTCAGGTGAGTGGGGTGGGTGGGGGGAAGGGGACTTCACTGTGGGAGCCCCTGAGCTGAGCTCTCTTGGTGCTTCTTTCAGGCATTCTCAGCATGATCATCATCCGGACCCTGCGGAAGGACATCGCCAACTACAACAAGGAAGATGACATTGTAGGTGTCCTCCAAAGCTCATCTGGTCCAACCCCCCTACCCCAGCAGGGACATCTCTACCTAGGGCAGGTTGCTCAGAGCCCCATCCAGCCTGACCTTGAAGGACTCCAGGGATGGGGCCTCCACCCCCTCTCTGGGCAGCCCATTCCACTGATCAACCACCCTCAGATTAAAGAATTTTTTTCTTATATCCAACCTAAATCTCCCCTTTTCTAGCTTAAAACCATTATGGAAGCACAGATGAGGAGGATCTGGTCTGAAGACTTGATCTTAGTGTCTCTTTCCTTGCCCCTGCTGTGCTCTGAGCCCTGGGGGAGGGAGGGGCAGTTCCATCCTGTGCTACCATCACACCTTTGACTGTGTCTCGTGGCAATTACTGGTTCTGATGTCTCCAGACCTAAGAAACAGCTACAGACAGTTCCCTCAATGTGCTCAGGTCTGAGCTGTTTTAAGCCCAAGAGGAAAGAAGTTTTTTACCTAGAGTGACAAAATTCTGTAGAACTGGATACAGGGGAATGAACCTCTTGGGCTGGCTGTGGTAGGACCTTAATTTCCACCTTTAAACCCTGTCTAAATAACCTCCTTTTCTTGTTGCTACAGGAAGACACCATGGAGGAATCTGGTTGGAAGCTTGTGCACGGAGATGTCTTCAGGCCTCCCCAGTACCCGATGATCCTCAGCTCTCTCCTGGGCTCTGGAATTCAGCTCTTCTGTATGATCCTGATTGTCATCTGTAAGTGGCAGGTGTTGGAGGGGTGGCTGTGAGGGGAGGAACGATGCTCAGGGGTGTTTGTAGCTCCCCTTGGCTCCAGCCTTAGGGTGAGGTCACATAAAGCTGTCCCTGTCATGGCCTGATGGGCCTGTGCTCAGAGTTTAGGAGTTTCTAGAGGACATTTCCCAGCTGAAGCAGCTGTGGGACAGGCCCCTGTTCAGATGTTGGCCAGGACACAAGGTCAGGGCTGCTCTTTGTCCCCCCTCCACAGTTGTTGCCATGCTGGGGATGCTGTCGCCCTCCAGCCGGGGTGCTCTGATGACCACTGCCTGCTTCCTCTTCATGTTCATGGGGTAGGTGTCCCCACTGCCCCCCCAGCAGTGCTGTCCTGCCCCCTCTCCTCACCTCTCCACAGCAGTGAGAGCTCATTTGGTTTGTCTTGGCTTCTTTCTGCCCAGGGTTTTTGGTGGATTCTTTGCTGGCCGCTTGTACCGGACTCTGAAAGGGCATCGGTGGAAGAAAGGAGCTTTTTGTGTGAGTCTGGGGGTGCTTGGGGCTGGTCCTCCGGTCTGCTGGTGTGTGGATAAAGCTCCACACGTGTGTGTGGGCCCCTGGACACAGCCTGGCTGTGCTGGTGAGGGCTGGGTCCTTGTAGCTTCATGTGGAAGGGCAAACACCAGGGCACGTCCTGTGGTAAAGCAAGAGGATTGTCTGAGGTCTCCCCACAGCCCATCCCTGGTGTGTGGGTGCTGCAAAGGGGTGTCCTATGGAGACTGGGCTTGCTCAGCCTGGAGAAGAGCAGGCTCAGGGGAGACCTCACTGCAGCCTTCAGTATCTGAAGGGGCTACAAGAAGGCTGGGGAGGGACTTTTCACAAAGGCCTGGAGTGATGGGGTGAGGGGTGAGGGGTTCAAACTGGAAGAGGGGAGATTCAGATTGAAAATTAGAAGGAAATTCTTCACTCTGAGGGTGGTGAGACCCTGGCCCAGGTTGCCCAGGGAAGCTGTGGATGCTCCATCCCTGCAGGTGTTCAAGGCCAGGCTGGATGGGCCTTGAGCAACCTGCTCTAGTGGGAGGTGTCCCTGCCATGGCAGGGGGGTGGAACTAGATGATCTTTGGGGTCCCTTCCAACCCCAATTCTCTGATGCTCCCTCCCCATGTGGCTGGTCCCAGTGACAGGCTCATTGAGGAGGAACATCCCCCTGATGATCCTGTGTGTCTCAACCCCTGCTTGCTCTTGCAGACAGCCACCCTGTACCCGGGGGTCGTCTTCGGGATCTGCTTCGTCCTCAACTGCTTCATCTGGGGGAAACACTCCTCAGGAGCGGTGGGTACCCCCCTCACCCCCCCTGGGGCTGGCTGGAGGGGAGGGGGGTGGCCAGGGGATCAGGACTTGCTTTGTGTCAGTGTCTCTGACGGGCTTGAGTGGAGACGTGGTGTGGCTGGTGCCATCAGCCTGACCTTGGTGACCTGTTGTGGTTCCAGGTGCCTTTCCCCACCATGCTGGCCTTGCTCTGCATGTGGTTTGGGATCTCCCTGCCCCTGGTCTACCTGGGTTACTACTTTGGGTTCCGCAAGCAGCCCTACGACAACCCCGTGAGGACAAACCAGATCCCCAGGCAGATCCCAGAGCAGAGGTGGTACATGAACAAGTTCGTTGGGTGAGTGAGGAGTGGCTGGAACCCACAGATGACCCCTGTCCTCAGGCCCAAGGGGCTGCTCATCACCTTCTGCTGCTCTCTGGACACGGGCAGATGGGTTTCCTGGAGTAATGTGGGGTCAGAGACAGTCGTGGCAGTTGGGATGTGGTGGTATCAAAGGGGTACATGCTCACCTACCCCATTGATGGTGGGGAATCTGGAGCTGCAGAGCCTTTGCTGGGAGCACTCTGTGGTCACTGGGGACCCTCAAAGGCCAGGCAGTTACTGTGCAGCTTCTGACTGTTCTTTCTTGCTCTGTAGGATCCTCATGGCTGGTATCCTGCCCTTTGGAGCCATGTTCATTGAGCTCTTCTTCATTTTCAGTGTAAGCATTTGACTCACTTTGCTCCTGACTAGGATCCCTCTGGTGCTGAAGCTTTGGGGGCTCCCACCAGAGCAGCCCCTGTTTGGTACTTGCCAAAGGGGCTGGCAGGTTCCCCCCAGGCCCCTCGGTGCTGTTTCCAGAGCTCTGGGTCTCTTCAGCCTCTCCTCTGGCTGAAGACACCTGGAGATGTCTCTGGGTGCTCTGTGGTGGTCTGAAGGGTGGTGGCAAAAAGGGAGGCTCCTGGTCCAAGGACTCCAACTGAGCTGTTCCAGCTGCTGCTCCTTTGTCCCGTTCTATGGACGGGGAGGAATTTGCTGTTCCATTGCCAGGGGGATGGAGGGGGATGAACAAATAACCTCAGAGCTGTTGCACAGAGGTGCCCAAAGACCTGATTCCTCTGAAGCTGTGAAATGTGTGAGATCTGTGGTTTCACCCAGGGGAATGTGGGGGGCTCCTCCTTTTCCCTGGGGTTGGCTGCCAGGAGTTTGTGTTCCTGATTGATCCATTCCTGCTGTGTCTTTGTTCCAGGCAATCTGGGAGAACCAGTTCTATTACCTCTTTGGCTTCCTCTTCCTGGTGTTCATAATCCTGGTGGTGTCCTGCTCCCAGATCAGCATTGTCATGGTCTACTTCCAGCTTTGTGCTGAGGTGAGATGTCCTCACGGGTGTGGTTTCAGCAGCTGGAGGGGTTCTTGTTCCTGGAGAAGCACCAGTTGTGTTGCTGCTGCTGCTCAGCAGAATTCCAGCCTTGGTCCATACAGCTGCACGAGGCTCTTGGCACCTCTTGGCTTCAGGGAGAATTGAATTCCTCCTGGATTATCTGCTGGGCTGGGAATGGTGGTTTCACACCAGAGGTTCTGCTGGGAGCAGGGGATTGTGAGCTGCCAAAGCAACCGTTTTATTCCACCCACACCCCAAATGAAACGTGGGGCCAGGGGTGGGCCCTGCTCTTCAGGAGCAGGAGCTGTGACAGTGACCTGGCTTTTCTCTGGCAGCTTTCCATCCCCTTTGAACATTTGTGTGACAAAGCAGTTCCCAGACCCAAAGTGGGGTCTCCCATGGAGGAAAACGGGTGGTGTCCTGTCCCAGTAAGGTCCCAGCTCCCCCGAGGTGGTGCCACAGGAGCCTGTGGGCTGATGAGGCTTTTCCCCCTGGCAGGATTACCGCTGGTGGTGGAGAACCTTCCTGGTGTCTGGAGGATCTGCCTTCTACGTGCTCATCTACGCCGTCTTCTACTTCGTGAACAAGGTATCCTCACTGCCTGGGGTGGAAGTGCCACCTTCTGGAGGAGATGCTTGGGTTTGGGAAAGGAGGTGGTGGGACAGTCCTAGTCTGTCACGGTGCCAGCCCAAGGCAGTCATAGAATCACAGATCATTTAGGTTGGGAAGGACCTCCAAGTCCAACCTTTGTCCAACATCTCCCTGACCCCCAGACCATGTCCCAAAGCTCCACAGCTACTGGTTTGTTGAACCCCTCCAGGGATGGTGACTCCAGCACCTCCCTGGGCAGCCTGTGCCAGTCCCTGACCACTCTGTCAGTGAAGAACTTCTTCCTAATGTCCAACCTAAACCTCCCCTGGTGCAGCTTGAGGCCATCACCTCTTGTCCTGTCATTAGTTACTAGTCATGTCACTTGGTTGTTACCTCTCTGCTTAATTTTCCTTGGTTTTTTTCCCCTCTTTTTTGTTTTCCAGCTGGATATTGTTGAGTTCATCCCCTCCTTGCTCTACTTTGGCTACACTGCCCTCATGGTCTTGTCCTTCTGGCTCCTGACGGGCACCATTGGCTTCTATGCAGCCTACATGTTTGTGAGGAAGATCTACGCCGCCGTGAAGATCGACTGAGGGGGTGGAGACCCAGCAGGAACGAGCCACCTCGGGACGTGTGTCCTCCCGGGAGCACAGGGGACATCTCCTCCCAGCTCTTTTAAGGAAGCAAAATCCCCTGGGAGAGGGACAAGAGAAATAAATAACTCCTCGTTTGGGAATGTAACTCTGGCACAGTGTACATGGATTCTGGGCTACTTCTGGGGGGAAAAGGGGTCTGTAGATACTTTACATTTTAACTTTATTATCCTGTTCCGTACCTGAGGGAGTTTTTTAGCAGAGAAATTTCCCTCTGTATAAGTAAACCCACCTTTTTTTGCTAATTCATCCTATTTTTTTTTTTTATGTTGATGACGAATGGATTTGGGACAGCAGTGGAAACACTTGTGAAAACGTTTTCTTCCAGCCCCTGGGGTGCTCTAGGATTCAGGGAGACTCTTCAGACACACACCAGACAGTTTCTTTCCTGCCTTCATGTCTGCACAGAAGAGGGAGCTCGACGGTGATGAAATCAAAGGAGGCCAAAGGCTCCCCCCAGCGTGAGCCCCCCGGAATCCCTGCCCTGGGCTCGTTTACAGTCTGCTGGAGGTGCCATTTGGAGCCTGGCAAGTGCAATTTCACCCTGAGAGAGCTGGAGAACCACAACCCTCAGCACCACTGCTCCCTCAGGCTGCTCCAGCTGCCTGCAGGGCTGAGGGAGGGTGGGATCCTCCCTTGGGGAAGGTGCAGCAGGACACGACCTTCTGGTGGAAGCAACACGATGGTGCCAGTGCTGGGATGACGGGACTGGAAGGACACGTGAGGTAACTGCAAGGGTTTGTTCTGTCCATGGCTCCTCTCCAGCCCCACGGGGAGCAAAGGGGGCAGGAATTCTCCCTGGGAGTGCTGCTGGATTGCTCAGAGCCCCACGGGGAGGTGGCTGAGGTGCCCCCACTCCAGTGCCAAGCGAGGGGACGCAGAGTTGGGGCTGGGCTGGCACGAGGTGTGTGCAGCTCTGCCGAGGGGCTGGGGACAGGGGGAGCAGCCCCAGAGCTCTGCCCTGCCCAGGAGTGGGTTGTCTCCCTGTGCTCTTGCTGCTCTCGTCTCCTCCTCTCACATTCTCTACCTCCAGGGAGCAGGAGAAGTTCATACCCCCCATAGCTGAGTTTTGTTCCAGACCCCCGGGGTGGCCCCTGTGGGCTCTCCTGCAGTGGGCTCTGCTGCTTCCCTGGCTCGATGCCTCAATCAGCCCCTGGGAAGCTCTTTTAAAAGAGGTTAAAGGTGTTTTTTTTATTTTGGTCACTTCAGTGGGAAGGTTCCACAGGGCAGTGAAGGCTCCCTCCATCCCCAGGCCAGCCACATTCAGTCCAGGCTACAGGGGAGAGGTTTTTAAGTGAAAATGATGAAAATTGTGCTTTTTCTCCTTGCTGTAGGAAGCAGTGAGGTCTCCAGACCAGCTGCCCCCATTCCAACCCAGAGCTGTCCAAAGCCCCCCTGTTACCAGCACTGATCTGCACCCTCCAGGGGCTTTGGGCAGTTTTTGACCCCAGTTGCCATAAGTCTCCACCAGGTCCCACCAGAGCCTGTGTCTCTCCCCACTGGCCTTGCCCTGGGTGTCTCCAGCCCTGCCCAGCAGCTCTGCTGGGTGCCCCTCATGCCAAAGTCCAACCAGCCAGGAATCAAGGGTGGAAAAAGGGAGCAGGGGGGGGTGTGAGCCCTGCG
This sequence comes from Brachypteracias leptosomus, assembly GCA_013401335.1. NCBI lineage: Eukaryota > Metazoa > Chordata > Aves > Coraciiformes > Brachypteraciidae > Brachypteracias > Brachypteracias leptosomus. Next base: position 145,423 of record VYZX01010789.1, read on the forward strand.
CTGTGGAGCCCTCCCTCAGCTCTGAGTTGAGATCCCTCTCTCCCAGGTTTTGGTTGTTTTGGGGGTTTTTTCTCTTATTTTCCACCTCTACCCCAGTGGAGAGGCTCAGCCAGCATTGATTTCTCTCCCTTCCCTGCAGTGTTTTCTCTGTATTCTTTGTAATTTTTAATTAATGTATGTATTCCTTGTGTCCTATTGTAAATAAATCTGCCATTGTCCTGTTGTCCTCTCCTGGGTTCTCCTAAAGCCACCTCTTGGGATTTGCTTTTCATAACATTCAACACCCTCGTGGGCTTTGACAGGGGCTTTGTAGGATCAGAGAATAGGTTGGAAGAGACCTTTAGGATCATTGAGTCTGAAGCAGAGCTCAGAACATGTGCTGCAGTTTTCTGGGTGCTGATTTCTGGTGAGCTGGACGAGCAGTTGGTGTCTCCCAGCGTGGCAGGGCCTGGATGTTGTCATTAAAGAGCTGCTGGTGAGTGATGGAGCAGCTCAAACCTCCTGTGAAATGGGTTGTTTGACTCGTGTGGTGCTGGGGTAGAGCAGCAGGACTGTGGGGGGCTGAGGGGTGGGCAAACACAACGTGGTGGAGGTGAGGGGGTGGTTAAGGGAGCTGCTGTTCCCTTCCTCTGGGTGGATTCTGGAGGAGTGTCGGTGCTGTGGGAGCTGGACCCTCCTCAGCTCCCAGCTTGGGGTCTTTCTGGAGAGCTGCTGACAGGGGACAGTGAATTCCCTTCTGAGGTGTTTGCCCAGCAGAGCAGGGGCTGCATGGCCCTGGCTGGTGCTGGTGTTGGGGGCTGCTGAGTGCCCATGACCCCGACCAGCTGCTGGGAGCAGAGCAGGTACATATTTTAATCAAAGCTCCCAAATCGTTGGGACAGTCTCGAGGGACACCAGCTCAGCAGCACTGTCTGATGAACGTTACTTTCCTTGATGGGAGACATCCCTGGCAGGACACTGGGTCTTTTTTCAGGTTTTTTGGGTCTAATTCATTGTTTGAAAAAGAAAGTCTGTGTGTGTTCATGTAGGGAACTGGGTCTTTGACTTGATGTGTGATAACCAAAATCCCCCCTTCTCTCTGAGACACCACCTGGGGCAGACAATCCAACTGCTTTTAATAACTTCATTATAGATTAATTTGAACTTCATTTTGCAGGACAGGAAGGGGCTGGTTTTGGTGATGATCCCTGTGCTGCCTCATGGCACTTAATGCTGTTACCACCTAAACCCCTTGTTTACAGCCCCCAAACACTCCATCAAAAGGGGCTGTTTGCTGTGTGTAAAAGTGCTGGAAAGTTTGTTTTTAGGAGAGCAGTGGAGCTGGAACAATGGGAAGCTTCTGGCTGTGGCTGTGGCTGTGGGAGGGGAGGGCGGGCGCTGGCTGGGACCTGCTGAGTCCCTCTGGGCAGCTCCCAGGCTGAGGAGCCCCAAACCCTTTCCAGTACATGGGATGTTTGGTGGCTCTGGATCAAATCCAGTCCTCAACAGAGCCCGTGCCAAGGGCAGCTCTGTCCAGAGAGGGTTCTCTTGGATGCACAAGGGTCTTCGGTAGCTCTTCACCCAGGGGTGACTCTTGGTGGCTTCCATGTGTTCCCTCCTCCACCCTGTTGTTGGAGGACAGCTCTAGGGGTTGGTCAATATCTGTTTAAGGAACACACTGAGCTGGGAAGGACCAGCTGGGTGGGTTAACCCTGGGCTGCCAGGGGAGCAGCTCGTGAGGCTCCCAGAGAGCTGGAATCGTTCTCATGTCTTGTGGGCTGGGTCAGAGAACACCCCTATGACACCGTAACACGTTAGTTTGTGGGTTATTATTTTGCGGGTTATTATTTTGTGAATTATTATTCTGTGAATTACTATTTTGTGACTTGAGTACTTGCTATTTCACATGGAAGCAGCCTGGTGAGTTTCAGACCAGCTGACACAGATCACAGCCTGTTATGGAAGGATTTGGCTCCATCCTCCAGCAAACCCTGGCCCTGGCTCCAGCTCCACACGCTCCCTGTGCCACGTTAGGTGGTCTCTGATGGACACAGTGACAGCTCTGCTCAGGGAACAGCTGCAGGAAGCAACTCACACGTGCAAATCATAGCAAAATGAATTCTGTTTATTCTTTGACAGACTACTGGTAGGAAGGAAGATGCCTGGCTCTAAGTTTAGCTACTGCTGCTAAAGGGACTCCAGTGCTGGCATCTGCTCCGAGGACAACGCGGGCAAAAAGCGCGAGGGGACGGGAGGAGCTGCCTGAACCTGACACTCCTCCCGTGCAGCAAGTGACCACTTCTGACCATTTATTTCCCCCAAAAAATCCCCCAAATAACCCTTTGAACTGCAGAGAGGGGTAAGGCTGTGACTGATACCAGTGTGACACTTTAATTTGCCAAGAGCAAAGCACGAGCAGACAGGCCTGAGGTATTTGGTGTGGGTAAGAGCAGAGCAGCAGAAACGCCCCCTCCACCGTCGCTGTGTCAGAGAACAAGGCACTCGTTGGACATCAAAAGGCCACGTTGTGCAGCAGAGGGAAGGAAATACTGCATTGACCTGGGGAGATCATTGCCACAGGGTATTGCTGAGGTAAATAAATCTTATATTACTTTTTTTTTTTTTTTTTGATACAAAAGTATTATCTTGCAGCATTGCCGGCTAACCTAAAACGACTGGTCTATGTTTTGGAGGATCAGTGGATCACTAAACAGTCATTCTTGGGAGGAATTTCTAGGCTAAATTAAAAATAAAAATTCTGGAGGGAAGGGGAGAAGCCTATGAACAAAGAGGGCACGGCTCCTGCCACGGGGTGGGTGGCTCAGTGGGGCTGGGTGTGCTCTGGGGAGAGGAGGGAGGGAGCAGAGGTAGATTTGCATTTTCTAGATTTATGGAGAACAACAGCAACAGGTTTCCTGGTTTCTGTTGGCCTGGGATGGCTCCTCCACTCTGAGGTACGAAGCTCATACCAACGTGCAGTGGGATCGACCTCCTCGTGTCACCATCTGTGGCTCAAACTCCCAGGGACACACGAGAGGAGCTGGAGCAGGTGCTGCCATCACAGCAGCTGCTGCTTCTGCCCTCAGTGAGAGGACAGCCCATGGAAGAGTGAGAGGGGGCAGCAGGACTGCAGGAGAACTTCAGGAGGAGGAGAGAACAAAAAGGGCAGTGGAAGCCAATCCTGGGTGAAAGGCAGCCCCAAACCCTCCCCGTCTGGTAGAATTATTAGTGTTGGGGAAAATGCTCCAAATACACTGATTGAGGACAGGTAGGTGGGGACAATTTTTTTTTCTCCTGATTCTGGGATGTTCTCACCCTAGGACTGAGGTAAATACCTCTTGAGATTGCTTCGTGGAGAAGCCAAAGGTACTGACCTCACTGAGCTGCTGGGGTTTAAACACCCTAGAAACTCTTACTCTGTTCCTCCTTGAAGGGAACCTACAGAGCAGGGGCTGCAGCCTCCTCCCCCTGCCCTGCAGCTCCTGCCCTCGCTGCTTCACCTGCTTTGGTTCCCAGCACAGGTGCCTGTGGGAGAGGTTTAGAAGGGCTCTGTCCATAGGTTTAGGGCTCTGTCCATAGGTTTAGAAGGGCTCTGTCCATACACCACAGAACCAAACTGGGAGAGCTGCTCCATCCCCTTGACGCCTGGAAAGCCAGAGAGAGAACGGCCGGGGAGCTGCTGCCTGCAGAGGCTGCAGTGGTCCAAGAAGCAGAGAATTTCCCCATGGGGGAAGAACATGGGATGTGGAGAGAAATCAGTGTGACCTGACTTCGCTGTGTAAACAGTGTTCTGGGGTTCCAACCAGTGTGTGCTGGTGCCTCCTGTTCCTGTAATGGTGGGACCTGCTCGGGGTGTGTAAACGACGTTGGCAGTAACGAGTTTAATGGCTCTGCAGAGGATGAGGAGTGAGGTGAGGTCTCTGGATTCACTGTGTAAACGGTCTTGGTGCTTAACACTGATGTGGAGTAGGTGGGATGTGGAGGTGGGGTGAGAGGTAGAGGGGAAGGACGGGCTCTTCCCCATTGGCTTCACACGCAGCGGGTATCGGGCTGCTCCGCACGGAGGTGGCGGCTGTTTGGGGCCAGACCTGCAGGGTGAGGACATGAAATGGGAGCTGGACTCTTCAGAAGTGTAGCCCAAGGTGAAAGAGTCTCAGCTCCTTCTCAGGGACAGCCCCATCCCGCAGAGGAACACGGCCCCAGGATCTCAGGGAAGGTCAGTGCTAAGCGCGGCTCCTGATTCACAGATTAAAAAAAAAATCAGATAAAATAGATCCAGTCTATTCGCTGAAATGTTTCTGCTGTCCAGGACTGGGACTGGCCCGGGGGCATCTGCTGGTCCAGTCTACAAGTGCTCCCTCCAGAGATCAGACCCCTCCTGTCTGAAACAGCTTGGAGAAGCTTTCACAGCCCAACGGGAGCAAGAGTTGTGCGTTTTTAAGGCTCTCCACAGAAGGGCAGCTGAAAGATCCTGTTCCCCAGTGCTGCTGTGGTCTCAGTTACTGGAAGGCCTGGTGGAAACGTGGCAGCGTGGTCGTGCTCAAGCTGGAGGTGAAGACAGGGGGCAACGAGTGGAGGGGCCCAAAGTTCAGGGAGGCCCCGGCTCCGGGAGACTCTTGAGGTTGGTGTTGCAAAGTGGAAAGCAGTGGCTGCGACTCCCCCTGCGAGTAGCCCATGACCAACCCCCCCGAGGAGCCGGGAGGGTTGCAAGGAGGAAGGTTGAGGGGGAGGAAGCCGAGAAGGTGGGAGAAGTCCATGTTAGCAGCACAGAGAGCCTCTGAGAGGTTAGCAGGGCTCTTGGAAAGCAAAGCCTCCTCCAGGGGGGGTGGCTGAGGCGAAGAGGACTGAGGCTCACCAGACGAGAGAGACAGGCTGCCAGGGAAGTCTGACAAGAAGCTGTCCACCTCTACTTTGGGTAGTTTCTCAGGCAAATATGAGGTAGATCCAAGCTGATACTTTGGAGGAGGTTGCGGTGGGGAGGAGATGGGAGAAGACGACTCCAGAGGATAGCTCATTCCCATGGGAAGAGAGTTAGGGACCAACGAATGGGGCATCCCTGAGCTTGGCATGGTTTGGAGGTGGGTGCTGTACATGCCCACGGGCAGCATGCCAGGGAAGCTCTTCCCACCCATCATGTCTCTGGATGCCATGCACAGGACGGGGCTCAGCTCTTCCTTCACGGCGACGGACGAGCCGCAGCTCAGGAGACCCAACATGTCAACGGGCTCGGTCTTGATCTTCAGCAGCTCCTGGGAGTGGCTCTTCTTCATGTGCCTGGTCAGATGGTCCTTCCTGCCGAACCTCTGGGCGCAGTACTGGCACAAGAAGTCCTTCCTCCCCGTGTGCACCACCAGGTGTCTCCTCACGTCCTTGCGGGTGTAGAAGCGCCTGTCGCAGTGGTCGCACGGGTGCTTCTTCTCCTTGGCCCCCCCAGAAGCCCTCCTGGAGTGAGCCTTGAGGTGCTCCAGCAGGACCTGGGTGCTCTCGAAGCTCTGGAGACACACCTTGCAGCTGAGGTCGCCGCTGGCAGCCGCGTGCATGGCCAGGTGCCTCCTGAAGCCCAGCTTGGTGTTGTAGTTCTTGCCGCACTCGGGGCAGTGCAGGGCCTCCTTGTTGGGGTCGTGGGTCTGCAGGTGGTTGCGCAGGTGGTCCTTGCGGTGGAACATCTTCTCACAGTACATGCACTGGTGGGGCTTCTGAGCAGAGTGCGTGGCCATGTGCCTGTGGGGAGGGAAGCAGGGGGGGTTAGTGTCCAGCCCCTGGAGGACACACTCTACTTGGTCAAGATTTCCCTTGTGTTCTACCCTTTATGCCACAAAAACCCCAGAAGATATTTTGCCACCGCCAGAAGCACCACGTTCCAAACAAGGGTCGCTGTCTCAGCAGTGCCCATCCACCCCAGAAGGCATCATCTCCTCACGGGTAGACTTCAGCCCTCTACTCAGCTCCTGGTCATAGACAGCCAGGTTGGAAGGGACCTCAAGGACCATCTAGCCCAACCTTTCAAGGTAAGAAAACAAGAGTTGAAGTGAGCTGGCCCAGCACCCTGTGGAGCTGGGTCTTCACACTGTCCAATGGAGGGGAGGCCACCACTTCCCTTGGGAGACTATTCCAATGTTTAATTGCTCTCACTGTGAGGAATTTTCTCCTGGACTCCCCAGGAGTAACTCATACCCACTGCCCCTTGTTTTACCATGTGACTCCTTGTGAGAAGGGACTCCCCTTCCCCTTGGGAGCCACCCTTCAAGCACTGGTCCATGGTGAGAAGGTCTCCCCTCAGCCTTCTCAAGGCTGAACAAGCCCAGATTTCTCAGCCTTTCTCAGGTCTCTCTGCTGGGGCTGCCAAAGGGGGAAATGACAAAAAAACCCTTGGTTGTTCAGGCCAAGAAATGCTCGTCTGCTGGTGGGATGGCTCCGTGTGATCAGGAGGTGCCAGGCCATGGCAGTGTCTGCTGACAGCCACCAGGGACTGACTTCTCCTCACTATCTCACCCTCCCTGACACTGGGGTTCATCTAGTTTCAGGCTCCTACAGGTCGTAGTGTTTAATTATTACACACACACACGAGCTCCACCTCTCCATGCCAGAACAGCTGCCCTGGGAACACTCCTGAGAGTGGTTGGAGGCAGGGCTGGTGAAATGTGAACACTGCTCCTGCCTCTCAGTTTGATTTTTAATCTGTGAACTTCACTTTCTGCTTCCATTTCCTCCTTAGTGAAAGAGAGACCAGCCTGAGCTCAGCACAGAGAACTCTCAGAGCTGCTCTGGAAGGTGCTAAAGAGACACCAAGGACCCAAGAGCTCTGCAAGGTACCAGGGGCTTTCCCCCTCCTCCACCTTCTCAGAAACTCAGCCAAAGCCACCACAATGAAGGGGTTTTCCTCCCTCTCCTGCTAGGGGAGAGCTGGTGGCAGAGGCCCCCGTGGTACCCACCTGTACAGCTTGTACTTGGAGGCAAAGGCTTTGCCACAGTGCAGCTGGGGGCAGTTGTAGGGTCTCTGCTCGGCGTGAGGAAGACTCTGGGCTCTCAGCTTGTCCACGCTGGTGAAGGAGGGCTCTGAGATTTCACATTGGCATTTTCCCTGACTTTGGGTCTCTTCACCTCTGGGTCTGGGCACTAATTTCCAGGCTGTCTCTTCCTCCTCCTGCTTTGCATCTTGAATCCAGTTGGGAACAGGGGGGAAGAATGTCGTCATGGCAGGTCTAGAGGGGCAGGGCCATGTCCAGCAGAACTCGAGGGCCTCCTGCCCTGGTGTCGTCCCGGGGCCGTTTGCTGCTGGAATCCTCTGTGCCCAAAGTGCCTTAATGGCCAAACATCTTCATCTGAAACCACACGAGGGTTGGTTAGGACACTGCACCTTCCACCCGTGCTCCCAAACACCCCTGAGCATCCAGCCAGTGTTACAAACACCTGAGGATGTGCCTTCACTCCTGTCTCCAGAATCTCTTCTCCCCTGCTCCCTGAACAAAATGATGTTAAACTTTTCCTGAACTACATTTCTGCAGCTATTAGGAGGCAGCTTTACCAGTGACGTGCATTTTCTCCTGAGATACTGTAGGTAGGTGTCTCTGGAGCTCCAAACACCTCACCTTTCCCCCGTGCTTTGTGGGTCACCTCTCATCACTTCTCTTCCTGTTCCTCACAGTCTGTTCTCACTTGCTGTTATGGGATCCCCCTCTAGAGCTCCTCAGGAAACTGAGGTTCTCTGGGATTGTTTTCCATCCTCTCCACTCCCAGCCTGGAGTGCTGGTAAGAGCATCTCTGAGGAAACCAGCCTGAGTTACCACCCATGGGTCAAGAGGGCTGGAGGAGAGACCTTGCTGACCCCAGCAGCACTGCACCTTCTCCAGGAACAGCAGCTGCTGCCTCTCCTCAGGGTGTGATTAGTCACTGGATTCTCACTTGTCTGCACTGAGGCAGATGCAGCCTCTCTGGATTAGCAATTTTTCTACAGTAATGAGCAATTTTTAATTATTTCTTTTGTTTTCACACTCTCATCCATTGACTGAAGCTCAAACTGTTTCCTGTTCAAACACCACCTCCTGTGTGCTCTGCTGGCTCTCAGGCTGGTGGAAATCTGTGTTCACCTCTCTTGGCAGGTTATTCTCGAGCTGCATTTGTCTTGTAGGTAAAAACTGCAATTTTAGATGGTTCTACCAACACCTAATCTGGTGAGGGGTTCACTGAAAACATCAACCAGCTCTTTCTCTGAATTCAGCTGCCTGAGAACCTCTGCTTAAAATAGCATCAACCCCTCCACGATTGCTTCAGAGGGAGGAACTTCCCCCCGTGCCAGTTGTGGGCAGGATGTGCAACTGTGAGGAACCAACCAGCCCCCGTTGAGAAAGGAGCTGCAACAACAGCAACTGTCACTGCACCTCACCCCCAAACCCCCCTGGGCAGGGAGCCCTGGGAATTGTCACCCTCAGGTCTGGAGAAGTCCATTAGGAACAGAATTATTCTGTGCTTGCTGAACCTGCCCGGGCAGAGTGGAACAAAGAGGGGCTAGAACTGCTGAGGAGCCACTTTGGGAGAGCTGGGGTGATGGGATGATGTGATGGGATGGCTGCTCCCCCCCGTCAGCAGTTCACTCAACCTCTGCAGGTGTCTCAGCCCATGAACCTTGCACCAGAAAGAGAAAAGTTCTCTCTACCTGCTGCCCCAGAGCCCTGCACGTGTTCCTGGAGCCTCTGCTGCTGTCACCAGGGAGCTGCTGCTCTCCCTCTGCACAAGCTCAGCCATCGGTGCCAGTCTCAAAGCTACCTGGAAGAAGACAGAGTCTGAGCTGGGCTGTCTCTAACAACCTGTCACCTTCAGAGCAGAGACCCGGACACAGAGGAGTAAGATACAGCCACATCTAACTGATTGCTGTAAAATTTCACCAACTGCCCTTTGAAACTCGAAGGGTCTGGCAAGAACAAGGACTGTGGGGTGGGCACTGGGTCCTGCCCCAGCCCAGCACCCCCAGCTGATTTGTCAGGGCTGGCACCAGACCACGGGCACTCAGACATACACACCCACCAGTGACTGTGGCCCCTCCAACCCCTGCAGCAACACCCCTGGGAGGGGCTGTCAAAGCCCCTGCCCAGTATGACAAAGGCACCCCCCTGCTTTTCTCTGTGGTGTTTTCACCAGCCCCTGCCCACGAGGCTCCACTGCCACCCCCAGACCCCTTCGTGACGTTTCTACATCCTCTGCCACTTTCCAACACGAGTTTTTTAATTCTAAGGGAGGAAAAGTGGATGCCAGCCCTGGATGTAGAGCACCAGCCTCACCAATGTCACACCTGGAGGTAAAAAATCTCCTTCCCTCCACACCTTGCATTGACCCTTTTATGGCAGTTTTCCTACAAACACCAACTCACGTGTGGTTACAACCCCCTCACTTCCCCTACAAACCAGTATTTTCCTGAGTGACTTTGGCCATTTCTAGGTAAGTAGTTTTCCCACCCAACCAGGCTCATTTCCCAGCTGAGCTGCTCGGGCCTCGGGAGGAGTTTCCCCACTTGATCACTTACAGATTATGGAACAAAACTCTGTGTAAAGTTTGCTTTTACTTTTAAAGCCCAAGGAAAAGCTGCTGCACCTTTCCCACAGGACAGAACCACACACACCATCCCCGCAGGGTGGTTTTCCCAGCTCCTCTTTCACCCTCCCCTTCCCTGACATGACAACAGCCGGGGTTTAAAAGCCCCCAACCCCCTTTTTCTCTGCACCACCGAGAAAGCCCCAAACACCAACAGGGCTGAGGGATGATTTATTTATGTTATAAACCCCCCTACTTTTTTCACTCAGTCAGCCCCGAAGTGGCTGTGAAACCCCCCAGGACAGAGTGTGGCCGCGCTGGCTGCAACTGGGGTGCAAACGGCAGGGCGNACCCCGTTCCCCCGGGCCCCGCCAGGCGCGGCTCCGGCCCAGGCCCCGGCGGCCCCATTGTGCGGGGCATTGTGGGAGTGACGTCACGGCCCCGCTTCCGCCCCGGCGGCGCCGCTTCCCGCTGCAGGGGCCGGTCGGGCGGGGCGCGGGGGCTGCCGG